>JALJCO010009447.1:0-267810 GCA_023101725.1 Atherinomorus stipes
GAGTGCCTAGAGAGAGAGAGAGTGGCGTCAACTCCATTCACCGCAATGGTAAATTTTTTCACAGCAATGGCGGACGGTGGAGTCCGAAAAAAGTTCCCGGAAGTTAGCGCTAGCTAACTGCCGCTCTATATATTCCAACGGAGCAGCTGGTCGAAGCAGCACTTGTCCGAGGTAAAAACATTTTAAAGAATTAAATTTCATATCAGTGGGGCATCTGAATTAAATCGAAACAAGTTATTAAGTACGTTAGCGGATTTTACCCGTCTATATTATAGGATTTAGAGAATATTAACAGCTAAAAGTTTAGGATAAGGATAGCAACGTGTGCAACATGCTAATAAATGTCATTTCTGCTCGCTAAATATAACTTAATCCAACTCTGCCGATTTATAGTAGTGGCAAGGTTAACATATAGGGAAGTGATTTCAGTTATAAATAGATGTAATATCACTGAGGCTGCGGTAAAACATATGATAAATCACTGATATCGATTATAACTGCGGTTTTGTAATATCTGATGCCACTGATAAACTGTCTTGCAAATAATAATAGAGGATGGTTATTTTTAATATAAATACTGCTACTATAAATACTATGGTGTTTCTAAAATGCATAAATACTATGGGCAACTATTTTATTTTTCAAAGGCTGATTATACGATTATAACTGGGCAAACAACCAAATCAACAGGTGTGTCTACTGTTGTTATTTTGTTGTAATGCATTGCTCGTTGTTTAATCCTTTAATATAAAACACAACCATTAAGAACCTGAGACAACTTGACAAATGTGCTACACATCAGTGGCTGATTATGCTGGACTTAACTGACCATGAGACTTTTTCTCTGCCTTGTATTTCCTGCACTTGACAGCATTGCCAGGGTGCAGGAGGAGACCAGGGTGCAGGGAGATGCTTCATGTGGGACTTCTGCTTATCTCTCTGCACTTGTCCAAGAATGTCCTGAAGCCTCTTCAGCTGTTCTGAGGTTGCCAATGTTGTTTTACAATTGTACTTGGTTTTTGCATTTTATTTTTCCTGTTCTTTGTTCATTTAATTAAAAGAATCTAAAAATGTCCTTGTGGTGTGGTATTTTAAAGTATGCAAAAGTGCAACTGTTTAAATATGATTACCTAATTTTTTTTTTGTTGTTGCAATCTTTGTTTGTGACAAGGATCTTTAAGGAATGCAATGTCTTAAGTGTGTTGGGGGGGACTGATTTACTATGCATCAATCAGTAGAGTAAGTTTGTGATAAGCAAGGACTGAACTCAATTTATTTGCAATCCATTAAAATATGCTGTTGCCAGTCCAGACTTGAAGAGAATTTACAAATAATTTTAGTCACCTGTTAGCCTGCCTCACTCACATCTGAAAGTTAAAAAAAGAAAATATTGTGGGTTTTATTGCTGTGATGGGATGATTTAAAGTAACGAGTTCAAAGCCATTCATATTGCATAGATATTTACTAGGAAGAATGGGTAACAAATAGTTGTATAACTATATTTTTTTGTAATGAAAATTTAATTTGACATTGGTTTCCAGATTTAAACAGTAATCATGATGTTGCAAGTTCAGACATAATGCAGTCAGTTGACAAAATCATTTAGTCGCCTGTCTGCTTCACTCAAGTCTGACAGTAAAAAGAGAAAATATTGTGGTTTATTGCTGCCAGCGAGTGGTTTAGTAACAGTTTAAACACCACTAATATCCGCATATTTACAAGGAAGAATAGGTAATAAAAAGTTGTAGAACTCGATTTATTTGCAATGAATTTAAATGAAATTTTAAGTGTTAAGTGGCGGACTCTCCAAGGCAGATGGAAACACCGAGACCCCGTCACTCATTAACTATGCTGGATTACTACAAGATCGTAAATGACTATTGATCATATTTTCTGTCTGTACTTAAACATTACGAATGTCAATATAGTAAAATAAAGCTATATTTTTTCTGTAAATATATTAGCTTCTACTCCATAACGTTAGCATTTATTGACATTATTTAGCGATTGTTGTGGTTTTCCTAATGTTTAGAATGGCCCGCCAAGCACTTCCGGGAACTGTTTGAGGCTACATGCGGCCGGATTTCTGAACTTCCGTTGACGCCACTCTCTCTCTCAAGGCACTCTAATGCGGAGTAAAGGACGGTGTTGAGGACTACTTCATCCAGGGTTGGTCTCTGCCTCCGGCATCAGGATGCTGAACCCGCAAAGGAGTCTGTCTGAGCTGCCGAAGATGTCCGCTGCCAGCCAGGTGGAGAGAGCCGTGCTGGTGAGTCCCTCAGCACGCGCACCAGCACCGAAGCACCGCGGCTAAAATAGGCAGGAGGAGCGGACTGGACGGCTCTCTGCCCGGCACGCGCATCTCCTTAAATACATGCCCTCGTCACTGGCCTCTTTCTTAGATTATAGCCAAATGAAGCTAACGTGCAAACAGCTGCAGCGCGAGGAGCATCCGCCCGCGACGCAGCTGCTGTAGCTGGGGCTCGCGCTGTCAGTGCACTGATGTTCACGGTCAGCGGCCCGCCGCGGAGACGCGCGCATCAGCTGGAGATGATATCAGCTGAGGATCAGGTCTGGTCCTGGATTTACAAACGTTGCAGAAACTGTCTCTGAGGAAAAGAACGCCCTAAAACAGATTTATCAACGTAACAGAAACGTCTTTGATGAGAAAACGGACCGAAACATTTATAAACGTCACAAAAACCCTCCCTGTGGAGAAAACGGCCTAAAATAGATTTATAAACGTTACAGAAAGCGTCTCTGATGAGAAAATGCCCTAAAACAGTTTCATAAACGTACCATCTCTGATGAGAAACCGCCTTAAAACAGATTTATAAACGTTACAGAAACTGTCTCTGAGGAAAAAAACGCCCTAAAACAGATTTATAAACGTTACAGAAACGTCTCTGAGGAGAAAACGGATCAAATAATTTCTAAACGTTATAAAAAAAAAACCTTGATGAGAAAACGGCCCAAAATATATTTCTAAACGTTACAGAAACCGTCTCTGATGAGGAAACGCCCTTAAACAGATTTATAAACGTTACAGTAACAATATCTGACAAAACACCTTAAACCAGATTTATAAACTTTTAAGGTCTCTGAGGAGAAAATGGACCAAAATATTTATAAACATTACAAAAACCCTCTCTGAGGAGAAAATGGCCTAAAACAGATTTGTAAACGTTAGAGCTCGTCTCTAAGGAGAAAACAGATATATCCAGTTAATTTAATCAGATATATTCTCTTTCAAAATCAATGTTGACATCAGTAGGAGGAAAGAAACACACAAAAATATTCATTCCTAACAGAATAATCCGAATGAGGCCTTAGATCAACAACACATGACATACTACACCACGACATTATTTATTCATTTATTATTTTATGCACTCGTGCACTTGAAGCGTGCACTTTAACTCGTGCACTGTTATAGTTTTGTCTGAGACCTGCCAACGGACAACACATGTAAACTAGCGGCTATGCTAACTGTACATATTTAAGTTCTTATATGATCACGTGTGACATAATGTCCCTTTCAGATAAATAAAACAGTGTAAGGCAAACAACGCTGCTCTGGAAACGCCTCTCTGGTATGGTGAGGTTTTCTGTCATTATGGAAGGTCTCTCGCCCGCACTTTGTTTTATGTGTGTATATATACAAATATGACCAGCAGAAAGTCTCCTTCCTTGCTGTTAACACACAGCTGAATGTTTCAGACCACGCTGTGCTTCAACAGAACATTTAGTCAGTAGACCTTCAATAGATGCTGATGGATGAAATCATTCCACCTGCTACTGACCATGGTGGTCTGAGTGAACACAGTCAGGATATACTGTCTATACCAGATCGTATTTAACCTCTTTAATGACCTTTTTTTTCTACTAGACTGTATTTCAGACAAAACACATTAAGTCATTTTAGCTGTTTAAACATGTAAACAACACATAATCACATTGAGGTTTGACTTCAGTTTTAAGTCTCCAACTTTCTGCTTTGAGGGGATTGGTATGAACTGCATGGGCATAATATGAAGTGCAGGAGGACCAGGACAACAGAGAGATGTGGGAAAACTCTGTGGCCAATAGTCTGGTGCATTCTGGGAATAAAAACACACTGATAAGCTCAACAACAACAGCCTTGAAGATCTTAGACTTGGAAAAGAGAAAACCTTTCAGGAGAGTGAGGAAGACTCTTACCAGAGTCTGCAGGAAGAGAAAGTCATCTCAGAGGGAGGAAGACAAGCTGCTGAACAAACGTCTGGAACAGTTCCTGATATGAGGCGTAAAACATCCAACATGCAGGAATGCATGACGTCCAACGACAGCAGATGACTGGTGTTTACTGGTGATGCGTTCTGAGATACGAACCACTTTCCCGATCAGATCATTGTAGCACAGATGGACAAAGAAGCTTAAAATGATCTTATCTTAATTTGACCAGTTACTTCTAAACCCCTGAAAAAGAGGAGCCACATTCAAAAGCAGTGATTCCTGATGGAGAAGAGTCATTAGATTTATTCATCTTCGCTTTTTCAGTGAAGTTATCAACTAGGGCTGGACAATTAATCAAATTTTAATCGTGATTTCAACTTTGACTTTTCACAATCACAAAAACACTGTAATCGGAGAAAAACGATTAATCCTGAAGTGAACAGATTGGTGGAGTTAGTTGGAAGCAAACTGCAGGGAGTAGAGAACAGGAATGCAAGAAGACTTAGTATTCATTTTTATTGCTATTATTATTTTGAATAATATTCATATTTTACTCCTTTACTTGTTTCTAATTTATTTTTGGTTTTAATTTTTTTAAAACTTATATTTCAAGTTGAGTTATGTGGTTCAATAAACACTTTTTTATAGATCAATAAATAATCATGTATATTAATCGTGATTTCAATATCACTCAAAATAATCATGATTATAATTTTTTCCATAATCGTCCAGCCCTATTATCAACTAATGTCTGCAGCTGTTATTCTTGTAAGTTTAAAAAAAAAAAATCCCTCATATGTTTTAAGATGCTTAATCATCATATAAAAATGTCTATTTTAAAGTCCTATTTGCTCTGATGAGTGCACGTGGTGATCTGCAAGCATCCAGTAAAACATCCTGCAAAGAGGAAACTTATTGTTCAGAGAAAAGGATAAAAAATATTTTATATCATGAAATGAATGTTAATGATGTAGTGAGAGTGTTGTGTGTGCACGGATACTTCAGGTCATTTCCAGAAGAGTAGCTGCGGAACAAGGAGTTCTTCTCTATAAATGTGTTAACAAGCATCACCTGAATGTTTTTACTGTGCAAAGTCCAACCAGCAACTCCACGTGACTCAAACAGGCATCAGTCTGGGTTTCATGTGCAGACGGAAATGTTGAGAATCTGCTGCTTCAAGTCAAACAGGATTAAGTTTCCTGAACTTTTATAAATAAATGAAAAATATTCTCACTTATATTTCATATCTGAGAGTAGGGATGCACAATATCATCGGCCCCCTATCGATATTTAACCGATCAGCCCACTGTTTCTAAAGTCTAAAAACCCCCCAAAACTACTTCTTCAAAAACTTCTTTTTCACAGACTTTAAAATGTGTAAAGACTAGGGGTGGGGAAAAAATATTGATACACTGAAATATCATGATATTTTCATATGCTGATATTATATTGACATTTAAAAACAGGGTATCGACTTATTTTACTGATGAAATCTTGGGATATTTCATTGTTCTGTTACAAAACCTCTGTTACAAAATTAATTGTGATATTTTCGTATGCTGATATCATACTGACATTTAAAACACTGTATCGATCTATTTTACTTACAAAATCACGATATTTCATCATTCTGTTACGAAACCTCGCAAGAATTCACGAATGCAATTCTTGCAGGAATGCAAGAATTGTTCTTTTATGAAATCTAGCGAGAATTCACAAAATATCGTGATATTTTTTAACAGAACAATGAAATCTCACGAGATATTTTAAGTAAAATAGATTGATACTGCGTTTTTAAATTTCAATTTGATATTGGCAAATGAAAGTATTGCAGTATTCCAGTGTATTGATACTTTTTCCCACCCTTATTTTTTTAAAGTGTCGGAAACAAATAACAAAACTGCTATTTGCAATGACTGCTTATTTTTTTCAGCTTTAATATCTGTTGATATCGGTTATCGGCCGCGTGAGTTTTAAAATATCGGCATATCAGATATCGGCCAAAATTCCAATATCGTGCATCCCTATCTGAGAGCATGTTTCAGATCACTCACGTAATGGAGGGTAAAGGTGTCACTTAAGCAGCCTCCTTTTAAAAGCCGCCACCTATGTAGTACTTCCCACATGAAAAACCCATCAGAGGGGGGTGGGGGGGTGGTTAGGGTTTGTTTTTTATCCTGGTGGAGTTTAATTTGTATTTCTGTGTGACAGGAGGGAGGAGTTCAACTGGCTGTTGAAAGAAGAAGTGCACGCAGTCCTAAAGCAGCTGCAGGATGTCCTGAAGGTAAGATCTAAACATGTGCTCCTCAGATTTACCCCCTCTGGTGACCTTCATGGCTCAGAAACTGTGATGAAATCATCAAGCATCATTATGTTTCTGCTTGCCATCAACAGAGTACAAAAGAGAAAAATTTCAAAATATGACTAAAAAGAAAAGTTCTGGCAAAAAGATAGTGCCTCGATCTGTAACAGAACTAAAACTAACACCAAGTAAAGGGGAAAAAGGTTAGAAAGATAGACAAAAATGCCTGAAGAGGGCACAAGGGATAAAACTTGGTGCAGATAGCTCATTTAAATGGAGATGTTGAGCATTTTCTGCATACACGGCCCAATATGATGCTCAGGATCAGAGACATTGAGTCTTGGGTCTGATAAGCTCATAAAATACTGTGAACTCTGCTGTTCTCAACAGGAGGCCTCCAGACGTTTCTCCATGCCGATGCCGGGCCTGGAGAGTCAGCTGAAGCAGGAAAACTTCATCCTCGGCAGCTCCACGTAATACTGCATATTCTTTCTTCTTTAGTTTAAAGTCCGGCTCCTCAGGCTCAGAAATGTCTACAGCTTCGTTTCCAGGCTTGTTGCAGAGATTTTTCCACTTGGATCTTTTGTAAAATGTCCAGAAGAAAAATAAGTGAGATGATGTATTCACCACTCAGTGTGAATGCATTTAAGTACCTGAGATATTAATAAGATCCCATATTCTTACCAGCATCCCCAGAAGTCTATCATTTCCCACAGGGGATTGGTAAAGCACTTTCCTTTCCTTTCATCTAGATGTGCTGTAAAGCCACGGCAGTTACACCTGTAGCCTGTTGGGTCATCATTCACCTCCACTGGCAGAAGTTCTGCATAACTCTTCAGTCACATAAAATAAGATTTTCGAGTCTCGCATAGAAAAAGTTACATTCGTTAAAGATGAGTTGTAAGCAGCTGTTTTTAAAACTTCCTGTGTTGATGGTGAAATCCCTCTGTGATGTGTTGTGTTGCAGCATGGATCAAGTGAAGGGGGTGCTGACTCTGCAGGGAGAGGCTCTGACTCAGGCAGTGAGTGTGATCTGCTCTCATGAAGCCTTCACTTCCCCTTTTGTGAAGATGAAACTTTGACTTTTGGTGAATGATCCTCTTTTAATGTTTAACTTTTCTCCTCAGGACATAAACCTGAAAGTTGCAAAGAGCAGCCAAGTTCTCCACTTTCAGTTCAGAGAGGACAAACAGTGGAAACTGCAGCAGGTACTGAACTCAGAGTTTCTGCTAAAGTCATTAAGACCACATGAAATCAGTGAATTGATTGAAATGATCGAAATCAGTAATATAATTCAGTTCTGAGGTTAGAATCAGCCATCAGGGACAGTTTAGAGAAAATAGTGCAGAAGAAGACAGAATATTCTAAGGAGTGTCACCCTGAGATTACCATCATTTTGCAGAGCAATCTAACTGGATTTAAGCAGGAAACAGAAATCTGCTGATAATCTGAGATTAAAGTAATAAAAAAAAAGCCTGCAGAACAGTTGCATGGTCTTTATATGCTTGGTTGCTGATAGCTTCAAAATGGCTGCAAATTAGATGTGAACAGGCTGCGTGGTAGATGTGAACATGCTGCATGGTAGATGTGAACATGCTGCGTGGTAGATGTGAACATGCTGCGTGGTAGATGTGAACAGGCTGCGTGGTAGATGTGAACATGCTGCATGGTAGATGTGAATAGGCTGCGTGGTAGATGTGAACATGCTGCGCGGTAGATGTGAACATGCTTCATGGTAGATGTGAACATGCTTCATGGTAGATGTGAACATGCTTCATGGTAGATGTGAACAGGCTTCATGGTAGATGTGAACATGCTTCATGGTAGATGTGAACATGCTTCATGGTAGATGTGAACATGCTTCATGGTAGATGTGAACAGGCTTCATGGTAGATGTGAACAGGCTTCATGGTAGATGTGAACAGGCTTCATGGTAGATGTGAACAGGCTTCATGGTAGATGTGAACATGCTTCATGGTAGATGTGAACATGCTTCATGGTAGATGTGAACATGCTGCATGGTAGATGTGAACATGCTTCATGGTAGATGTGAACAGGCTGTATGGTAGATGTGAACAGGCTGTATGGTAGATGTGAACATGCTGTATGGTAGATGTGAACAGGCTTTATGGTAGATATGAACATGCAGCAGGAACTAAAAGGTTCATTGATCATTTAATTTTCTATCTGAGGACTCAGAGCGGGAGTCCAGCTCGTTTTAGTTCAGGTTCCTCAGATTATAAGATGCCACAACCTCAGTGAACTTTTCAAGAACTTTCATTTTCCATCTTCTTCCCATAGATCCAGGATGCCAGGAACCACGTGAACCAGGCTCTGCAGCTGCTGAGCAGCCGAGATGAGAGCTACCACTTCAAGACGGGAGCCGAGGTTAACAAGGTCCGTCTCTGAGCGAATCTTCACCAGGCCGAACGTAGTCCAGACTCGTGTCTAACTTCCTGTTTCTGCTGCAGCTCATGGATGCAGTGATGCTGCAGCTGACGCGAGCACGGAACCGCCTCACCACCCCGGCCTCCATGACGCTTCCAGAGCTCGCTACCAGTGGTCTGATGGTAAAGGCCTGCACCTGCACTGGTCCACCAGCACAAAATGTGGTTTTCTATTAGTCACACCAGAAGTCACATCAACATTGATCAACTTTTCATTTTTGAAAACATCTGATGTAAAACGAGTAAAAAAAAACAACTAAATGTTTCACCTTCGCTTTCTTCTTGATCTTTTTCTGTTTTCAGAGAAAATGTCTTAAATCTTCAAACCTCAAAGTTTATAAATACTGTTAAACAGTTGGGGATTGGTTTTCTGTAAATAAATGCAATATTTAGGGTTTATTCATTCATATTGTAAATTGTATTAATTCATTCAGTAAATTTTGATTTAATAATTTTTCTTTATATGAATTCTTTTAATTAAATCTATTATTTTGGAGTAAAATTGATCATTTTTTATATAAATTGATAACATTCAATCTTTTTAAAAAATATATAAATTAGAACTTGATTAAAAAATCAAGATGTTAATCATTTCCATACGGGAATTTAATTTAATTTAATTTAACCCCATGATGAATGAGTTTTAAAAGCAATGCCCTATGTTTTTACTTAAGTAGTTTACATCTGCGGACATGTAGTGACGCCTTTACGTTTGTCTGATTTTACTTTTTATGTATTTTGATCAGTTCTATAGAATATACATTTAGAATTATATCCCGTGTCTGTATCTATTCTATCAAATCTGGATGCAGCATTTTCTATTCCTGTTTATCCCCGGGGCCGGGGATGACCTCTATGATTATATTAAATGTACTTTAGTTAAATGTTAAAACAGCTTTCAGATCCTGTGTAGTAGACACTGTGCATGAAAGTGTTTTGTAGCACACAGAAATGGGTCCAGACCAGTTTTAGAGGCACTCATGGAGCGGTTTTCCAGGATTATGTTTGAGGTGTGAACAGTATCCAGGTTCTGTCTTCTTGTTTCCATCTCCAGAAAATGTTCTCTCCTCCCATGCCCGGGGACGTGATGGTCAACTTCTACATCAATCTAAGTAAATTGTGTCTGACCGTGTACCAGCTGCATGTCCTGCCTCCCAACACCACCAAGGTTCGCACACGTGCACCAGCACACGTGCACCAGCACACTCAGCCACGCGCGGTTAAAAGCACTGATGCTGAAACCTTTTCTCTCTCGTCTCCGTTAGAACTTCAAGCCGGCAGGAAGTTCTGTGTTGCACAACCCGGGAGCCATGTTGTAAGTCTGCTTTTTCCTGATTCCACCAAACTAATGGTGAAAGCATCCTGATTAATGTGCACGGCCATCTTTGAATCTTCAGGTGATCTGGAGGTGATCTAACAGCCATGTTTCCCTCCTTCCTGCTTTAGTTTTTTGTTTGTTTCAGATCATACTGATGTTCATATGAGACACAAGTAAACACTGGATGCAGTTTTTTAATGAAGGTGGGATGATTGAGTTCTGTCTGTCTGGTAAAGGCTGTAAATAAGAAATATAAGAAACATCTTTTATAAAGAAAAAAACTGCATTTAGAGTTTATTTCTGTTGTTTTTGTTTAATATGTAAATGAGTCTGATCTGAAACATTTATCTATCGACCGTCCATACATACATTTATCTATCCATTCATTTATCCATCCATCCATCATCCTTCCATCCATTCACCCATCCATCCATTCATTATCCACATCCATCCATCTATTCATTTCTTGATCCCTCCCTCCCTCCCTAGTCTCAGTAAACCTCCACCTTCTTTCCTCCACAGTGAACTGAACAACAACCGGTTTGAGGTGAGTCATGTCCATAAAGTGGAGTGTGTGGTTCCCTGGCTCAGCGACACGCTGGTTTTCTTCACCATCTCCCTGCAGCTCTGTCAGCAGCTGAAAGACAAGGTGGGTCTGTAAGCGTGACTAATCCCTGCTCAGGGATTAACAGAGTAATCTGGAACTACACATATTATCCTGCAGAACCGTTTGAAACAGTAAACAAGTTGTAAAGAACTGAAAATGTTATCTGACATGTTTCTGATGCATTTCCTGATGGAGACGTCCCTTCATTTGTATTTTCTCTGAATCAGCCTGTGAGGTTATTGAAGGAAATAAGATAGATCAGCAGAAATTATAGGGAAGTAAATGATCAGAAATATTGATGAACAGAAAATGTGTCTGAGAATGAAATCGATATAAAGGAGGTAAAGTGGCACATTTAACTAAACGTAAGAGGAATAAAAGTGACTGTGTATGTAGAGCAACGTTGAGTTTGGTTTTAACATCCTCAGGTTGCTGACTTACAGTGACATTAGAAATCATTGAATAAGAACAGAATAAATGACATACAATTTAAATGTTTCAGATCATCATACAAATTTTAATATTAGAACGTAAATACAAAATGCAGTTTTTAAATGAGGACTTCATTTATTAAGAGTAAAAGCTATCCAAACCTACTTGACACTTTGTGGAAATGTAATTGCCCCAAATTATTAAATCATGAGTTAATTGCAATTAACAGAAAGCTGAGTTCAGTGTCACTGACCACCACCAGACCTGTTTAATTAAGAAATCACTTAAATAGATCCTGTCTGAGAACGTGACAGGCTGTGAGATCTGGAAAAGAAATACATCATCCAAAGAAATTCAAGAACAAATGAGAAACAAAGTAATTGAAATCTACCGTATCAGTCTGGAAAGGGTTACAAGGCCATCTCTAAGGCTTTTGGACTCCAGTAAACGCGTTCAGAGCAGTCATCCACAAATGGAGACAACTGGGAACAGTGGTAACCTTCCAGATGTGGTCAGCCTACCAAAATTACTTCAAGAGCACAACGACGACTCATCCAGGAGGTCACAGAAGACCTCAGAGCATCATCTAAAGAACTGCAGGTCTCACTTGCCTCAGTTCAGCTCAGAGTTCATGACTCAACAATCAGAAAGAGACGAGGCGAAAATGGCTTCCATGGCAGAGTTCCAAGGTGGAAACCATGACGGACCAAAACGAACACAAAGGAAACATCTTAATGATCCCCAAGACTTTGGGAAAAATATTCTGTGGATTAATGAGACAAAAGGTGAACTTTTTGGAAGGTATGTCTACATCTGCCGTAAAAATAAACGGCATCTGATGAAAAGTCAGACATGGTGGTGGTAGTGTGATGGTCCGGGCTGCTATGATGCTTCAGGACCTGTACTCACTGTGATTGATGGAACCATGAATTCTGCTGTCTGTCAGTAAATCTTCAAGGAAAACGTTCAGTCATCAGTTTGTGCTCAAGCTCAAGCGTTTGGGTTCTGCAGTGGGACAATGACCTGAAATGGACCAGTAAGTTCCCCTTCGAATGGCTTCAAAACAACAAAATGAAGGTTTTGAGTGTTAGTGTTAAATCCACCTGAAATGCTGTGGTGTGACCTTACACGGGGAGTTCATGCTGGAAAACCCAAGAACAGTGGTCAAGCTAATCATCACACAAAAGAAAGAATCCCATCAATACGCCGGCGCTGGCGTTTTCGGTGGTGGGGGTGGCACAACCAGTTAGGTTCAGGGGGCAATTGCTTTTCCACACAGGGTCAAGTAGGTTTGGATAGCTTTTTGCCTTAATAAATTAAATCCTCATTTAAAAACTACATTTTGTATTCACTCAGGTTATGTTTGTCTAATATTAAAGGTATGTGATGATCTGAAACATTTTAAGTGTGACAAATATGCAAAATGATAAAGAAACCAGGTTTATGTAAGCATTTCATGTTTATGTGTTTGTCACGCTTTGATTCTGTTCTTTAATCTTTCAGAAAATTCGTTAAAACTGTGTTTAAAAGGTTTTAGATAAATAACCTGATCTGGTATTTTTACTTTACTGGTGATAAATTAACTTTAAACGTGACCATGTGACAGAGGATATTACATTTTAGCTTATTATGGCCTTTACTGGCTCTGGTGGAAGTGAACCTCAGTAACCATGGAAACAAATCAACAAACGTCCTTCATGAATAGAATTGACTGAACAATTCTATTATTTCTATATTGTAATATCTTTAGTTTCATTTCTGAACAGCAGTAGTCTGATCGAACAATGATAAATGTGGCTGAAAATAAAATCTAGATTATATATTTCTAAGGCGACGCTTCAGCAGCCAGACTAGAATGAGCCAAACTTTCCCTTTTAACCCTGCTTCATGGAATCCCCTGATCAGATACCTGCTGGTGAGTAACCATCTCTCTCCATCCTTCTCCACAGATATCTGTCTTCTCCAGCTTCTGGAACTACAGGCCTTTCTAATCCAAGCCCAGTCCAGCCTCTGTAGACCCCGTGTGACCCAGACTAACCAGACCAGTGTAAGGGACCCCCAGCTTTAAAGGCTTTATTTTTGTACATCCGCGGTCAGTCAGCTGGAAGCATTGCATGTTAGCGAAGGAAGCCGTCAGACCCAGCATGTGTTGCATCTCACAGCCTTGACTTGAACTTATCAGTGATGAATGTGGTTGTTGTTATTTGGTTCCCGAAGTGGCTCTCATCCCTAAACAATCACCTGTTTAAAGGAACACTAATGTTTGCTCTCAGGGTGGGAGGATGAAGCAGTACCAAGTCATCAGTGTTGTTTTTCTTATTTAGACTTTGAGTTCGCTTCCAGCAGTTTTCTGTCGCTGTTGAAAGTACTAGTTGACACTGACCAGTCCTGAAAGCAGTTGTATGACCACAGAGTTGGTTTAACTGGCATCTAACACTTTATCCATTAATGTTTATATTCACAGTAAACCAACTCTGGTTGCTTTCAATGCCAAAACCAAAATATCTGAGTAAAACTTCACATCAGGCATTTGATGAGGAGGATGCTGGGAGACATGGGAACAGGACCAGTTTATTTATTTATTTTCATTGCCCTGTTTAAAGACACACAACGGAACTTTTAGCAGTTTTCTCAGTCCCCTTCGGCGGCTAAACTAGCATCCATCTTGTTCGTACCTGTACTCTAGCTCACTCCAGCCAGTAAAAGACAGTCTTCTGCTCTTGTTCGGTCCCCTCCTCTGTTTCTTTTCTCTCTTCCTCCGGTGATGTCCTTGCGTTTTTCCGATTCGCATGATGCGATTCAAACACCCGCGATGTTGATCCCTGGTTTACATCCGGTGTAGTGAGTGACGCGGTGCTGCAATCAATAGTTGGCTGCAACGTCACGGTCGTGTCCCGGATGGGAATCTTACATAGTGCTGTTTCTGAGCCCCGGGACGGCTCTGGGCACTGACAGCTCGAAAATGCGCATAATGAATGTTGGTGTGCCATCAAAACGAGTCAGAAACACAGATTTTTAAGGTCTAAAAGTTACGTTGTGTGTCTTTAAGAAAAAACATGGCATCTTACATTCCTACCGAACGATAAGCTATTTGTCTCGTCTGCTTTGTGTTCATATTTATTTTATGTTTCCTGTGTTGTAAATTACTCGTGAATCAAACGCTAATCCAGTCATGAACAAATGAATTCATTCCAGCAAGTGTTAATCTGTTTCACAAGCTCTGTGACATAAAATGTGGAGATGATTTATCAGTGCAATAAAGCAACTCTAAACTTCAGCTTTGTTTCATTCGTTTCACTTTCGACCGCTGTTATTTAAATATTATGTTCTTTCACTTTACATCAACCGTTTTACCTCCTTATCAGCTCAGCTCAGTGGTGGTATACCACAGGGCTCATTTCTCAGCCCCTTTGTTTTTTTTTTTTAAGTACAAGCCACCTCTGCCAGTTTAAACAGGACCAGAATGTAAAGTTTTTGGCTGATGACACTCCATTGTACATTCTGATAAAACTCATATATATACCAGCAAGCTGCTATTCATCGGGTCCACCTTCTTAATCCAGGACGAACCCCCTTCTTAATTCCTGGTGTGATGGATCCAACCAATTGCAGATTCATATATCAAACTTAATTTATAGCAAACTTAATCAAATGTGTAAGAACAACACAGAGTGCTTCTTAAAAAAAAAAACAAAAAAAACAAAGAACACAACAATTTAGAACTAAAAAATAAAAATGAAAAACTGATCACTGTAAAAGCAAGTTGCTATTAATAAATAAACCTCTAAAACCTTAAATGTCCCCAACATCCATCCCAGATGTACTGTATTTTATCCTAATACTAATGCTTGAATATTAGTATTAATTTATCTATATACAGTGGTCCTCAAAATTATACATACCCTCCAATAAAAGAAAGAAAAAAATCAGCTGTCAGTGAAATAACTTGAAATTGACAAAAGTAATAAATAAAAATTGTACGAAAATCATGATATTGATTTTGAATTGTGGTTCGAAAGAAATATTAAAAACAAACATAAAATAAAACCTATTCTTTTCTTGGACGGTATGATTAATTTTGAGTGCATAATTAATTATATCGACATCAATAGTTCTAGTGTCCCTCTGGGATAAGTAAAATAATAAATTGTATTACTGTTAGAATCCTAAGGAAGAGGATTAGGGCCATTGAAGAAAAAAAATTATTTTAGGAAATTATTATTTTCAATTTCCGAAAAGGTCAGAATTTTGACTTTAATCACAAAATTCTGACTTTTGTTCCAGAACGTTTGAAAACAATTTTTTTTCAAGATTTTCTTTTTTTTTTAACTTCTGAAAAAGTCAGAATTCTGACTATTTTCTCAGAATTAAATTTTTTTTTTCTTGGTGGTCCTATTTATTTATCCGTACAATCAACACCATTCAGGAACAAGGTTTAGTCCTGAACTAATTGATTTTAATATTATTATCTTTAGCTTTTTATTATCTTTAGCTACTTCTGGTTTTATGTATTAATTAAATACTACCCTTCAGATTTATATTTTTGTGCTGCTGGGAGAAATATTTGTTCAAACTTTATAAGTTGTAAAAGATTTTGTTTAGTTTTTTTTTCTCAAACTCCTGTTAAAGAAGAGAAGTTTGGTCCATGAAAAAGATTTGTGATGGGCCCATGTGGAGGCATCTTCAGATGCAAGTCATTTCTACCCCAAAGCAACAGGGTGACTTATTAATTTAAAGATTTTACAGCTAACTAAGGGAATGAAACAGACTACTAATGATGAGCCTACAGGGATTCCTTCAACATAAAGACATTACTCGCAGATACACGAGTTAAAAAATATATAGAGAAGTCAGATGTTTTGTGATGATATAGAGGCTGATTCTACACACTGAGGTCCTCCAGTATGTACATCACATGCTCTGATTATCTCTGTTTCCTCTTCCTGTTGTTTTTATCTATTTATGTAGCCAAGGATTAAACATCATTAAGTCTGAAGCAGCTCCAGTCAAACAGGCTAAAACAAGTATTTATTCCAACTTCTTAATCAAAATGTTGACAATCAGATGAAATGTTTAAAAGCTGCTCTGAGACATCTGGGCAATAAAAGTCACGTAGCAGCCACATCACCAGGGTTAGCAAAGCAAAGTGAGGATGTGCAAATCTAAACACTGAGATTACAGATGGGTGAGTTTGGCACAGAGAGGACCACAAGGCTCTGCACCCACATCCAGCCGGAGCAGCTGAGATCGGCCATCAGGGCTCCAGAGCCATGTTCTCGATGCCGACCTTCCTCCTCCGCGGCTGCCGAGACAGAAATACATCATCAACATTCAGTGCAACACATGCAAACGTCTAGTTTAATAATCAGAGTCCAGAAACGCTCCAGCTGTTCCCACCATGAACCTGAAGGAGGGAGGAGAGTTGGAGGCAAAACCAGGGACACACAGGTCCAAAAACTGACTATCCAGGACTTAGAAATGGACAAAGGGTGCTCTCTCCAGGAAATGTTGGGCTTTTAGCTGCTTGGGCCATTAAAAGGATGTCACCACTATTTCATTTCATGATATTATACACATTCCAGTTGTTCCATGAAAGGCTCTTTAGCCTTAAGCTCTTTCTGGAGGTCCTGCTGCTTGCTTTGCCAACACAGGGTTAATGTGGAGGGTTTATTTATCCTTCACACAGCTGAGGGAATTTGTTGTTTACATTACTTCGTCACGAAAGGTAAAGTGTTTATGTGTTCATTTATAGTGTTGTAAACTAACTAATCGGATTGTTTCTCTGACATTTTACCAGAACATGTAGGGTCCAGGATAAAAATCACAGCTCACTGAACCTCTGTTGATGCAGTGTCTGTAGCCAAAATAATAACAAAGTAATAACTTCTAAACGGAGGGCTGGCTCAAGGCTGTAAGTCCTCTGTAGACGGACCAGATTCATGGATGCATCAGAATTCTGTGATGGAGGGCCGTTTTCTGGTTTGGGGCCCGTCTGAGATCCACCTCCTGCCCATGTGAATGTGTTTACCTGGTCATCATGGCAACAGCAGCAGCAGCAGCAGCGGATGAGGACCAGGATGACCAGCAGCAGAACCATCCCTGATGACAGGAGGACCATGTTCAGCACACTTTTCCTTCCTTCTGATCTCTGCATTACTGTGATGCAACTACCCCTCACCGATGAAGATGAAGAAGATGGCGAAAGAAGCGATGTCCCAGTCAGACTGGAAAAACTGCTTGGACTGCAGTCTGGAAACCACATCGTTGAATTGGTTCTCAAAGTCCTGCTGGATGTTCCTCTGATCCATCTTTCAATCTGGCTCCAACACACATCAGAGTAAATCAGTGGAGTTAAAGTGGGTCTGATACGGAGAAGACTGCAGCTGCATGCATCTGCAGAAACTGCAGACTTCTGCTGTTATTGGACAGACAAGAAGAAAAGTTTCCTGCATCGATAAATAAGAAATGAGGAGAAAGACTGCTGTGTTTTCATGCTCTGAGGACTTCTTGCACACAGACTCAGACTGAGTTGCCTCAGACACTTGAACCTCCTCTCTGAAGAAGTGGGCGGTGAGTGTAAATATTTTTGACAATATTTTCTGTTGAACAGTGTCCATAAATTTCTATAGAAACATTGATATTTGGAGGGAAAAAAACTAACCTGCATCAAGTTTGTCGTTCCAAACTGAAAATTACATAGCCTATCTAGACGCACAAATATGAACAGCAAGCTATTTGCATTTCCCGAACAAGTGCGCGCGCCTGGTAATGTTTTCTAGCAGCCATCATCATCATCATCATCACAGACTTTTGTCGTCTTGTTTTAAAAAGTGAAAAAACTGCACAGCAAAATCAATATAGTGTAAACTACATGTACAGATCCCTAAATTTTCCATGTAGTTTACACGAAATGAAAGCGTATTTATCACAACCAGCTCACCTGTTACCGGAGTCGCTCCCTTCGGTGTTTTTCCTCCTTCCGGGTACGAAGATCTACCTGACGCACCTGTTTGTCAGTGACGTAGCCGTTGAGAGCCCAGCGTTGTGATTTTCGGCTAATGGTGTAATTATTTCATTACACAAAAGTCGGAATTTCCAGACTTCAAGTCAGAATTTTAATCTCACCAACCCGACATGTAATTCATACTTTCTTTTTAAGTTGTCCTGTCCAGCATGGTAGCAGCGAGGTTCTTCTTCATATTCTGAATTTATTCATTTTATTTTTTTGAATTCTTGTTTATCACCGCATTTTACATAATGGGGCCTAACAAGAGTGAAGAGAAGAAAGAGAGAGAAAAAAAACATGGATACACACAGGGCTGTGCAATTAAATCGAAATTTTGATCGTGATTTCAGTTTAATGTCAAACAATCTCTAAACTCATATAATCAAGTTGAAACGATTTATTTGCCATTTTTCTTTACACAATTTCTGAAAGTTATTCTGAAGTCAAAAATAATGTTAGTGGCTTCTCAGCCATGCAATTTGTAAGATGTCATTGACAATGTTAAATGTGGAATGTTGTAGCATTCCACTAAAACTTAAAGTTTATTTTGGGATTTTGATTCATTACTTTTATGTTTTATAAATTTAAAAAAAGAAAGAAAGAAAGAAAGAAAGAAAGAAAGAAAGAAAGAAAGAAAGAAAGAAAGAAAGAAAGAAAGAAAGAAAGAAAGAAAGAAAAAGGCATCAATTTATTTTATTCTTCAAATCTAGAGAAATTGCAGAACAGTTGTACACAGTTTATTTTGAATACATTTATGCTTTTCTATGCCTTATTTAGTATTCAAAGTATATTAATTTTATTCATTTAATATTTATTCATTACAAAACAGCTGTAAGGTACATATTTATAGCCCACAGTTTTTTTCAATTCCAAAGTTTTGTGTAAATTATCAATAGAAAAGTGTTTTTGACAGAGAGAGAAATGCTAAATAAATGCAACGTGTAGCTAAAAAATAATCGTTTGAATAGTCATAATTTCAATATTAACCAAAATAATTGTGATGAGTTTTTCCATAATCCAGCAGCCCTACTCTGAACTGGGAATTCGGAACTGGGAATGATGTCATGCCAACCTTACAGCTTCAAGTTCACTGGTTGAAAAACTAGAAAGCAAGATACACCCCACACACACCCACCCACTCACACACACACACATCTATATCATACGATGATACATGTACAACTGATTTAATGAAAAAAAAAAAGTCAAAGGTGCAAATAAATGTAATATTACAGGAGCTGCTACTCCTGCTAACACTGGGCACGGCTATCTTTAAATGTGAACTGGAGGTGGCGCGGATTCTCTGACTTTCCGAGTCAGAATTCTGCAAGAGAACCTAACTGCAGTTACAATGACCGACAAGGGCGCCGCATTACATCCAATCCATACAGGAAGTCTGAAGCGGAAGTTAGTGAAACACCGCTAAGAGTATCTATCTGCAGCTTGCAAACAGATACGTGTGGTGTAGACAGGTGGTTAGGGTTAGGGTTAGATTTTAGTAAGTTACATGAAGAAGAAACTTCCGATTGGGACTTCCGGCGTGGATTGGATATACAGTATGGCGACGTATCATGACTGCGGTTGGGTCCCTCTTGAACTCCGACCTCGGGGGCCGTTTCAGTTAAAACTTCCCTCCCGGAACTCAGAATTTCTGACTTTCAAGTTCAAATGGGATGAAATATAATGCTTAGGTATTTTTTTATAGGCCCAGATGTGACTGAAAAAACTTCCCTGGTGAAATTTTTTACTTTTAAAGGATCATAAACATCATAAATAAGAAGTATAAACATGTTAGTTATGGATTTTTTCCACCACATAGAAAATACAGCCTGATGTCAGAAATAAAAGCTGCTCACTGTGAAAAGGCCATTTTGGGATCCTTGTTCTCAGAGCAGCATGTAGTTGTTACAAGTCTAGAGCGCCCTCTTGTGGCTGTAGATGATAATGTTTACTATTGGTGCATGTCAATCAGTATGTATTGACGTAAAAACATGTTAAATGTTTTCACAAGCCAAACTATGAAAAAAGGTGCAGCATATAGATAATGAATGGAGGAGACATGTTTTCTTTGAGTTTGCGTCTATACAGTAAATGACTTTGAATATATTTCTTTTGTTATTTATGTCAATATTTTATTGTAAACCTCTGAGTTCATACACAAATGTTTAGATAAAATATATTTTGCATCAGGCATGACGTTTTGGTGGGTCATTGGCATTCCAGCCAAATTACAGTTTAATCATTCATAGTAGTGTTGATCAGGTAGGTCTTTGTTTAACAATGATTACTGCTGTTAATCCATAATTTTAAATAAAAGTTCTCTGATGGCTTTTTAGTGCAATCTATTGGCCGATAGACTATCACAAAAGTAACTGCTTGAGCACTGGTTAAAGCACAAATTACACAAAAATAACTATTAAGGTGAAATTATTTTGGTCCCCCCTCAGTTTAAAACACCCATCTGTGCCATGGTCACCACTTTTATGTAAACATCTTATTTTTGGACAATGCTTATCATAGTGTGATGGGTAGCTTTTGAAAATATCTCATATGCAGTATCTCCTACATAAAACCCATTTTAGCCCTCTTTCGGGGGGGCTTTTCTGAATTTAGCGACTGGTTCATCAGTTCTAACATCACGCCATGTTTATGCATCTTGCATAATGTTTACCAATTTTTCTCTTTACTGTTCTTCAGTTGCAAATCAGAAAACAGGTAAATATCACCAGCCCACTTCCAATTGTATTCCCCAAGACATTTAGAAAGATTTTGTCAGTCAAGGTTGCACAAATCAAAGTTATTCTACTAGGCTCAGCAATCAGTAAGTATATTCCTCAACTATAATGCATCCAAAAAAAATCTTTTTATGCTTCGATATATTTAGAAAGTTTCTAGTATCAAAGTCTCCACACATAATAAATGTTTATTTTCATTATTATCATCATCAATATTATCATTATTGTTATTGTTATTAGTAGTAGTAGTAGTGGTAGTAGTTGTAGTAGTAGTGAAAATAATAATTATATTTTATTTATTAAGTAGTAGTAGGCTAGTAGTCATGGTGTTAACATGAATCCTGGGATTGTCTTGATTATATCTTTCAAACACACATATTTCATTACCTTATGTTACATAAAACTATTAAAAACATTTTAAATTAAAAGTTTTTCATCCTGGGAAACTCCTATGTTTTTATTTATTTCATGAGGGACGTCGGTGGGCGGGGTTGTTGAATCTGTTTTGACAGACAGTTTGTCCAACCAATCAAAATACTGATCTTAGTTGACGTCGCATTTTGCATACGTGGAAACAGGAAGTAATCCCCTGTCGTCTTCCGGGTTGACATCCTGCCTCAGCTGAAGTTGTCCTGCAGGATCCATGGCTGAAGACCCCGCGCTGTCTCTCCGGGTCTCGGAGATCAAGGACCCGGCGGTCCTCTTCGAGCGGTACAACACGGAGGAGATCCGCCGGATCGAGCGGAAAGTCCGGGGAGAGATCGAGCAGAAGAAGGAGGAGCTGAGGCAGATGGTGGGGGAGCGGTACCGGGACCTGATCGACGCCGCGGACACCATCGGAGAGATGAGGCAGTGCTCTGAGAGCGTGGTCCGGTCCATCCAGGACATGCAGCAGTACTGTCACTCACTGAAACACGGGAGGGCTCCTGTGGGCGGGGCCAGGCAGGAGGTGAGGCGCGTGAACACCTGAGTCTGCGCCAGGTTCGGACTTGGTGTCTAAATCCTCTGTCCTGTTGCAGAACCAGAACCAGAACCAGAGGCAGTGGCAGGACAAGTTCTACACCATGGCCTCCCAGATCAAGCTCCTGCTGGAGATCCCGGAGCGCATCTGGAGCGCCATGGAGGCGTCTCAGTACCTGCAGGCCACCCAGCTGTACCTGCTGTGCTGCCACCTGCACGCGCAGCTCCAGCTGGAGGCGTCCACAGGGGGACTCTACAGCCCCGTCCTCGCCCGCTTCCCCATCCTGGTCCGTCAGGTCGCTACCACCGGACACTTCAGGTACTGCTGCTGTCTCCTAACGCCAGGTCAGCCTGGGGGCGTCAGCGCTGACAGATGTGTGTCCTCCTGCAGGTCCGCCATCCTGCTGGACAGCAGGTCTCTGCTGCGGGGGCGCGCGGTGTCGGACCAGGCCATCGCTGAGGCCCTGGTGTCCACCATGCTGCTGGAGGGCAGCTCACCGCGACAGGCCCTGGCCGACTTCCTGCTGGCGCGGAAAGCCTCCATCCACCAGCTGCTGAACCAGCCGCAGCACGGTACCTGCACCCTGTCCCGCGAGGACGGTCACCGTCTTTGGAGGGATTTTATTTGGGACTTGATTCATCTGAAGTCTGCACCAGTTCATTTAGGTGTTTTTTCCCCCCCAGGCGCAGGGATCAAGGCTCAGGTTTGCAGCCTGGTGGAGCTGCTGGTCACCACACTGTTCCAGGCCTATGCTGTCTTCTACCTGCCCCCAGAGGGAGGCCCCCGGCCTGGGGAGGGAGCCCTGAGCTGTGGGATGCTCTTCTCCATCCTGGAGAGCGTCACCTCCACCACCCCTGCAGGTAAGCGGATGCTGCCCATAGCGACCCGTGCTTCTGCAGCAACATGGGCTGCATAGTTTTAACCAGATACCCCGATCAGATGTCAGTTCTGGGTCCAGTTTTAACCGAGGACCCAGACCAGACACACTGTAAGTTAGGGATGCACGATATAATCGGTCCCCTATCGGTATCTGCCTATATCGGCCTTAAAACTGAGTATCGGACATCGGCCACCCCACCGATATTTAACTGATCAGCCCGCTGTTTCTGAAGTCTAAAAAACCCAAATTTCTCCTCCTCCTTCATCAAAAACTTCTTTTTCACAACTTCTAAAAACTTCTAAAGACTAAGGGTGGGAAAAATGATCAATACACTGAAATACCGTGATATTTTCAGACGCTGATATCATATTGACATTTAAAAACACAGTACTGATCTATTTTACTAAAGAAATCTTGCGAGAATTCACAAAATATCGTGTGAGTTTTCAACAGAACATAGAAATCTAGCAAGATTTTGTTAATAAAATAGATCAATACCACGTTTTAAAATATCAATTTGACATCGGCATATGAAAATATTGCGATATTTCAGTGTATTGATTTTTTTTCCCACCCCTATTTTTCAAAGTGTCAGAAATGGATAACAAAATCGCTATTTGCAATGACTGCTTATTTTTTTCAGCTTTAATATCGGTATCGGTATCGATATTGGTTATCGGCCACATGAGTTTTTAAAAATTGGCATATCGGATATCAGCCAAAATTCCAATATCGTGCATCCCTACTTTAAGTCTGATTGATGAAGTAACGCTGGCTGGTAATGTGATGAAGATGCTAACTTATTTTATATAAAATGTATATTTTAATGTGTTTTATTTACATAGATCTATAAATTTGTAATTTTTGTCTATTTTAAACATTTCTGAAAGAAGTTCAGATCTTATTTGAAACTGGATCTAATTGTATTGATGCTATAACGACTCTTGAGTAAAACGTAGAATCTGAACTCTAATTTTGAAATGTAGGATGTCATAACTGGCAGGTGTTATGTTACTGGCCGTCGGCATCGTCGGTGAAACAGTGTGAAGCCTCAAATTAAGTGTCTCCACTGTGATTGTGTCTCCTCAGCTAAAGGCAGGAAGGTGCTGGAGGAGGAGAGCAGCACGGGCAGCTGGTTCAGGCATCTGCCTCCATCCATCGCCCAGTTCCAGCCCACCCTTCGCACGCTGGCGCAGCCCATCCAGAGAGAGCAGCTACGGGACACTCTGCAGCAGTGGATCGATACGTAAGGACGCTGCTCTGTTCTGTGTTCAAGCTGTCGGCCAGCTAAACAGGAAACCACCACGTCTAGACGTGATGTCTGAAAAAACTGACCAGAATCCTCTTTTATCATCATCATCATCCCTCACCAGGTGGTTTCAGTCACTTCCTGTTCGGTTTTTCTCCCCAACACTTTCTGTCCAGATGTTTTCTGACTTTTAACTAATTGATCATTAGTGGAAGTTAAATGAGGAGAATAGCAAACGTTAGAGCTGATTTCTGATTGGCTGCTAGCTCCCAGAGTTTTTGTCCCACAGTGATGAGACGGACATCTTTGTAACCAGCAGTCTGCTTTCATATGACACCTTGTTTGTGTGGTTTGCTGGAAGCGGAGAAATGGCCAGAAGCTCTGAAGTGGGCAGTGCAGTTCTGCTTTTCTGACATTCCCTGTAATTGTTGGGGTGTAGACTGTGTTTCGTTTGGATGCCGACATGTTAGCATTGATGCTTCCTGGTGTCTGCAGGCTTCTTCTGGACTGGAGGGTCTTATGCTGAATCCTGAACAGGGGCTCATGATGAAGCAGTTTTTAAAGCTGGACTCCTGAACTTCAGCAGATCATAAAGAAACTTTAGATTTTTCTGATTGTAGCAGAATTTGTTTTTCATTAAATCCTGAGTTGATGTTTTGTATCGTGATCAAACTTGTGAACTTCTCCTGTTTTTGCCATATTGGGGAAACACTGTCGGTAATTTGTTGTGTTTTGGACATCTACCTCAGCTGTAAGGAGGACATCTGTCATGGCGTCGGCAGCCTCCTGGTCTACGTGAAGAGCCTGAAGGGCCTGGCCGCCATCAGGGATGCTGTGTGGGATCTCCTGTCCTCAGACTCCATCAGTCAGCACTGGAGTTCGGTGTGCCAGCGGCTGCTGGAGCGCCCCCTGCTGGTCTGGGACGACTTCCTGCAGCAGCTCTTCCTCCAGCGCCTGCAGGTTGGCGGCCGGCTGTGTGGATCGCGGAGCTGGAACTGGTTTCAGGAGTTAACTCCAGTCCTGCCTTTCATTCCTTCAGGCCATCACCAAAGATGAAACTGAGGCCATCGCATCCAGCTCAGTCCAGCTCCTCACCTCGGCGCTGTCAGACCTGGAGGGCCAGACTGTCCCGTCCCCCTCGGGTAGCTCCCCTGGCTCCAGTCGCGCGGCCCAGTATGAGGTGGACGTTGCCTCCTTTTTGTGGTCTGAGTCTCCGGGAGACCTGCTGAGCGACGCCGGCTGGGTCAGCGTGGCCCAGCGGGGTCACCAGCAGCAGAGGAGTGGGCTGGCCATGAAGACCCAGGCCCTGACCCCGTGTGTCCAGAACTTCTGTTCCTCCTTAGATGCCAAGCTGAAGACCAGACTCCAGGACCTGCAGTTCTACCTTCCTGTCCAGGACTCAGGTTGGTCCAGTTCACCGCTGGTTTTACCCTCTTCTTTCAAATTACCGCAGTCACATTGTTTTCCAATTTTACTGCTTCTCTTTTTTCTAATAAATTTATTTTATTTTGTTCAATTATTTAATGTTTATTTTTCATATAATTTATTTATATTTATTGTTTTAACAAAATTTTAGAATTTAGTTTTATTCCAGTCTTTTTATCTTTTCAATATTTTTCTGTTTTTACTATATTAATTGTGCTTTGTATAATTGTGAACAAATTTGTGTAAAAGGGTTAATACAAATATTTAAATTTGGATCATTTAAATGTTACGAATTTATTTGATATTTATACATTTTTTTTATTTGATTTGATTTTCTTTATTTTTTATTAATTTATTTGTTTATTTATTAATAAATTTAGGCTTTAAGAGATTAGTACAGATTTTTATGAATTTTAATATTTTCATTGTTATTCATATATATAATATTTATTTATATTTATTCATTATAATCACTAAGGAGTTAAAGGAATAGTTCACCCACAGAATGATGTCACTATTTCCCACATACCCTCATGGTGAGCAAGACTCTGGAGCACTTTTTCAATATCTCAAATGCAGCAGGCGATCAGGAAGGCTTCTTGTTTTCCCCCAACTTTCATATAGTAGAGTTTGCCTGGGCCCGAGCCAAAAAGGTCCATAGAAGTCCACAAAAACTTGTCAATAGGGGATTATCAACTATAAAAGGAATGCCGCTAATAAAGCCCAGTCCCAAATCTATAAAAAAATATTTCCTATTAGAGTATTTTTTTTTTTTATTTTTTTTTTCTTATTATTTTTATTTGGTTTCACAGGGGTATTTTGAATTTTTTCCTGTAAATGCTTACCGGAAGTTCCCGGATTTTGGCACTTCCTCTTCCGGGCCATGTTAACGACAGCCGTTCCTGCTCTGTTATACTGTTTAAATCGGATAAACTCCAAACATACTTAAGTTTTCATTCTAGACTGAAGTGATACTAAGGAAGAAGTGGATCAAAGCAATCGATTCGCCGCGGTGAAGGGCCGAACTTTATAATAAAACACACGTTTGTTTGTCGCCGGTGGGGCACAACACCGGCACTTCACAGCATGCTAGCATTAGCCAGCTAGCGTTTACTGACGTGCTTAACATTGTGCGTCTTAAAACACACAAACATCTGAAAATCGGGTCTGTACCCCCCTGTTTCTAGTGGAACAACTGGGGACTGCCAAGAAAGGAGACGCTTTCAGATGCTTGTGTGTTTTCAGCCGCACAAAGTTAGGCACGTTATCGAGCTGGCTAATGCTAACCTGCTAGCACGACTGCGCAGTCTGCCGGCGACAAACAAACGTGTGTTTTATTATAAAGTTCGGCCCTTCACCACGGCAAATCGATCGCTTTGATCCACTTCCTCCTTAGTATCACTTCAGTCTGGAATCCGTGAAAATTTCAGCTAGGGTTGGCGTTTATTCACGTTATCTACAAAGTAAAGCAGGGACATTGAACTGGGCCGGAAGTGGGCCGTCTAACTGTTTAAAACCGGAAGTTCGGAACACGGAAGCCTGATAATCCCCTATATTCCTCCATACTGCTCGTCCAATGTTATCCAAGTGTCCTAAGTGGTTAGCGTCCAGAATTTACTCGAAACTACGCCATTTAGTATATTTTTAGAGCCTAAACAGTAGAACATCTCACTTCTGCGAAGCGCGCACATGCGCGTTCACGAAACTATGGAAGCCTCAGCGTTCAGAGCCTACTCTGCTGATAATACAGGTGTAGAAGAAGAAATTCGCTGTTTACATTGTGCTAAGAGCGACAGAGCTGCAGACAAACTAGGACAAACACAAGAGGGGTCGGATACTGATTTAAAACAAAGAAAGAGCCTTGTGTTCATAAAGCTCCCCTTGCCAAATCAAAACTGTTAAACACAATAAAGCAGTCAGATTTCCATTCTGCTTGCTTTGATGCTGGACAGGACAAGTAGAGAGAAAGAGAAAAGTAAAAAAAAATAAAATAAAATAGTCATAAAATTTAAAAAAAGAAAATAAAACAAAGAAAGAAAGAAAAAGAGAACGCGCGTTCTCGTCTGCCGCGCCTTCTGTAGTTCCATGAACGCGCATCGGCGTGCTCACAGGAGATGCGATGTAGAACTGTTTAGGCTCTTAAAATATACTAAATGGCGTAGTTTCAAGTAAATTCTGGACGATACCTACTCAGGACACTTGGATTACATTGGACGAGCAGTATGGAGGAATATTGACAAGTTTTTGTGGACTTTTGTGGACCTTTTTGGCTCGGACCCCGGCGAACTCCATTATATGAAAGTTGGGGGAAAACAAGAAGTCGTCCTGATCGCCGGCTGCATTTGAGATATTAAAAAAGTGCTCCACAGTCTTGCTCACCATGAAGGTAAGTGGGAAATGAAGCTACATCATTCTGTGGGTGAACTATTCCTTTCAGGCCTTTCAGGGTTAAACTGGGGTTTTATCCTCTGTAAGTTTATGTCCTGCTTTCTGACTGGTCTCACAGGGTCGGACTGGTCTGGACCCTCCGAGACCTCCCCAGCTTCCTCCTTCAACCGCTTCACGGACTCTCCGGCCGTGGAGGAGGCTCTGCGTGAGGGCTGCACGGCCTGCGTTCGCAGCATCCTGTCCGCCATCAGGTCCCAGCTGGCCATGGCCTCCCCGGACCCCGCCCGCCTCAGTTCTGTCCTCTTCATGGCCAGGCTGTGCCAGTCCGTGGGCGAGCTCTGCCCTAACCTGAAGCACTGCATCCTGGGAAAAGAGGGCAGTAGTGAAAGTGTGGTGAAGGGGACGCCCAGACAAGGCAAGAAGCTGGGCAGGTCCAGACCCGCCGCCGAGGTCAGCCCGGCTCAGGCCAGGTGGGCCGGACTGAAGGAGGAGTTGTTCGGCTGCAGCATGGAGGCGTACCGCATCTGGAGCTCCGCCTTGGCCAACGTTAGACCCGTCACCAACATGCATACATGCGTCACCATAGAAACCCCAGAAAAACACAGTCTTTTCTAGTTTTTACTGCTAAATAATATAGAATAATCAGGTGGTGAATTAAATGAGCTTTTTAGACTCGTAACTGCTGCCGTGGTGATGGATCTCCATCAGAGATTATCTTTGGAAGACAGAAGTTACCAACATATAACAGAAATGGATCTGACTTTCATGTGGATTTAAGTCGTATCTGAGGCGTCTGAAAACCTCTGTGTCTCTGCGCTGCTGCAGGTGCTGCTGGATAAGTTTGCCACAGCGTTGCACGCCGAGTCTGCCGGAGCCATCCTGACCACTGCCACAAACTGGGAGGACCTGGAGATCCAGGAGGAGACCGAGTCAGGGAGCAGTGTCACGTCCAAAATCCGTCTTCCAGTCCAGGTCAGCTGCTCGGCCCGTCCTCTGCACCACAGTTCCCACTCGGTTTTCATTCACCAGCATCGGTTTTCATTCAAGCAACTGAGTTGGAGTTGGTTTTGTGAGGATAAGAGGTAACTTAGCATAAATAACTGGAAACAGCTGGTAAAAGTTGGGTGCTAATGGTGCTGGACTGGGCGCACGGCTGTTTTCCTGTTTTAAGCTGAAAGCTCTGCGAGGGTCAGCAGGTCCTGCACCAAACCTCAGGACAATGATGTAAACTGGTTGGATGGACAGGATGCGGTTATTAGCTGCTTATTTGTGACAGTAGATAAATGTTGTTAATAAAGTTGTAGAGCAGATTTCAGGAACCTCCGTTGATGCTCGGGGACCTGCTGTAAAACGTTCATGTTTCGTCTCCATGTGGACGAAACGTCCAGAAGATAAAATAAGTTGGGCAGATGAACTGAAACTGGTCTGGTGGACGCTACGTTCATTTCGTCTCAGTCCAGTCCAAACCTAACAGGCTCTGTGGCTCTATAGGGGCCCCTGGCCTCTGTAGGCGCCTCGAGCGCCTGTCGGGGCCCTGGGCTTCTGTATTGAACCCAGACCTCTGTTGGAGCCCTGGGCTTCTATAGGGGTCCCAGGCTTCTTTAGGGACCCTGGGCTTCTGTCAGGGCCCCAGCCCTTTGTAGGGGTCCCGGGCTTCTGTAAGGGTCCAGGGCTCCTGTAGGGGTCCCAGGCTTCTGTAGGTGCCTCTGGCCTCTGTCGGGGCCCTGGGCTTCTGTAGAGGTACCGGGCTCCTGTAGGGGCCCTGGGCTTCTGTCAGGGCCCTGGCCCTTTGTTGGGGTCCCGGGCTTCTGTCGGGGCCCTGGGCTTCTGTATGGGACCCTGGCTTCTGTAGAGGCCCCAGGTTTTTGTCTTGGCCCTGGCCCTCTGTAGGGGCCCCAGGTTGGGAACCTCGGCTCTAACCCAGCCGTTCCCTCTGGTCCTCATGTCTGATGTGTCCATCTTGTGTGTCCCCTGCAGCCGTCCTGGTACGTCCAGTCTCTGCTGTTCCAGCTGTGTGTGGAGGTGAACAGGGTGGGGGGCCACGCCCTTCCTCGCCCCACCCTGCAGGAGCTGCTGCAGGCCTGTCTGGCCCAGGCTCTACATCATTACCACAGGCTGACCGAGCTTCCCCGGAACCGGGTTGGTCCCACAGATGCAGTGTTTACCCCATCCCTGTCCCGGTCCCCGTCCCCCGATGGTCCTGCTCTCTGCAGACTGTAGGGTTGGAGTCATGACTTCTCTGCTCTCTCTCATCAGGAAGGCGTCTTCCCCATGACCCAGAACAGAGCCTTACAGTCGCTGTTTGACCTTCGTTACCTCAACACCACGCTGAGCAGCAGACTGGAGGAGGGGAAGAGCTCCCGCTCCCACCAAGACCCCCGGTAAGACCCCTTGGACCTTACGTTTACCTCAGACCGGCCCGACGCCACACAGAAACAGGTTTTCCTGCAGACCTCTGAGTTGTATCGGAGTTCAGATCCTGGACGAGTCCTGGGTCTGAGAGTCCAGCCTTTTCTGTGGCTTCAACTTGACTAAACATGACCCCTCTTCTAGGTTTCACAGCATCTGTGATTGGCTGGAAAGTTTCATCGACCCCTTTGACCTGGATGTGTTCACGCCGCCGCTGAACGCCAACCTCAACCGGCTGTCCCAGCGGACCTCGGTATTTACCGGCAGGCACACCGCAGGCCGTACGTGACATGCAGACACCTGTGATGACTGCTTGCCGTTTCAGGTGCTGCTGGGTCTGCTGACTGGTTCGGAGAAGCAGTTTTCCTCGCGGAGCGGCACTGTCGGCTCCCAGGAGCCGTACAACATCCTGCCACTGGCCAGCAGCCAGATCAGGTCAGAGGTCCACCTGAGCTTCACCCTAACGCCCAGAGATGGAGAGTTTGGTGAGGAATTACTAACAGTGCGGTGACTCCTCCGTCCTCTCCAGGTTCGGGTTGCTGCCTCTGAGCATGTCCAACGCTCGGAGAGCCAAGTTGTCCTCCAGGATCTCCGACGCTCCCCAGAAGCTGGTGAGTAGATCTGGCCTCTGAAGCTCACTGAGGTCTTTCACAAACTGAATATGCTCTCATTTCACTGCTTTGTCTCACTTGACTTAAACGTTGTCTGCGACCCCCTTTGCCCTCCTCAGCGTTACTGAGCGCGAGACCCCCCCAGGCAAGTTTTCTCTGTGTGGGTTTATAATGGTGTGTGTGCTTTGCTACTGGTGTTTGCAGTGTGGGAGGCTTTCATAATGTTTCTTATTAATCTGCTTTGGCTTATGCAGCAGTTTCCCATTATGCACCTGTAGCCTGTCTGAGTACATCTAGATGTTCCTGGAAGTGATATCCCCCCCCCCCCCCCCTTTTTTTTTTTTTTTTAATTTTACTTTTAAAAAACATTTTTATATCATGTAATACTGGCCTTAGCATTTAGCTTTTCATGGCAACTAGCTTTAGATCAGGATGTCCAAAGTTGGTCCTGGAGGTTTTAGATGTTTCCTGCTCCAACACACTAGATTCATATTAAATGGATCCCATCAACAACTTATTGTCCAATTCTGTCCAAACCAGTTGATGAGCCATTAATCTGAATCAAGAAACATCTAAAATCTGCAGGACCGGGACCCTGGAGGACCAGGGCCCCGGAAGACAGGGGCTGGACATCCCTGCTGTAGAGGGAGCATGGAGAACCAGAGCCAGGACCTGCCTAGCCCTGATCCAGAACATGCATGCAACCTATCATTAGCATGAGATCAGGGGTCACACTGTTTTTAGCATAGGGGGCAAACCTTTGGTGCAGGTGCCACAGTGGGTCAGATCAGTAACAAGATCACATTTACACATCTTACTTCAGATTTTATTTAAAGATCTAAAAGCTGTATTCACATTTTGACTTTTTTTGTTTAACTTTTGTTTAACCAGGAAAGTCCCGTTGAGATTAGAAACCTCTTTTTCAAAGTATATATATGCATGTACATATACACTGCCTGGCCCAAAAAAAGTCGCCACCTGGATTTAACTAAGCAAATAGGTACGAGCCTCCTATTGGATAATTACTGCATGGGCGATTATCTTTCAGCTGGCAACAAGTTATTTAACCCCAACTGGTGCAATGAGTTGCTTCTCATTTCCTAGACAACCATGTGGAAAGACACATCCGTGGTCTTGGAAAAGATGTTAGTCTGTCTGAGAAGGGTCAAATCATTGGCATCAAGAGGTGAAAACATCTAAGGAGATGCAGAAACTACTAAAACTGGGTTCAGAACTGTCCAAAGCATTATGAAAAACTGGAAGGATAGTTGGGACCATAGTCTTCCAGGAAGAAATGTGGTCGGAAAGGCAGATGAAGTGATGCAGCATCATGGCTAGTGCTACTGTATGAGCCTGTGGGGGCAGTGTGATGATCTGGGGTTGCTGCAGTTGCTCAGGTCCAGGTTCAGCAACAGTATGAGCTCAGATAATGAGGTCAGCTGATACCTGAATATACTGAATGAGCAGGTTATTCCATCAATGGATGTTTCTTTCCTGATGGCACGGCCATATTCCAAGATGAGCGTGCCAGAATTTATCAGGCTCAGATTGTGAAAGATGGTTCAGGGATCATCAGACATCATTTTCACACATGGATTGGCCACCACAGAGTCCAGACCTGAACCCCATTGAGAATCTTTGGGATGTGCTGTGGTCAGACTCTACAATCATCATCAAGATCTTGGTGAAAAATTGATGCAACAGGATCCAAATAAATCTGGTGACATTGCAGAAGCTTCTGGAAACACAGCGAATGCTGCCGCAATCAAAGCTAAAGGCGGTCCAACGAAATGTTAAATGTTTGACCTTTATTTGTTGGCGACTTTTTTTTTTTGGCCGGGCAGTGTATATATATATATATATATATATATATATATTATATATATGTATAGTTGTGTGGAAAAAGTGTTTGGCCCCTTCCTGATTTCTTATTTTTTTGCATGTTAGTCACACTTAAATGTTTCAGATCATCAAACAAATTTAAATATTAGACAAAGATAACACAAGTAAACAGAAAATACAGTTTTTAAATTATTTCTTTTTTAGTGAGGAAAAAAATCCAAACCTCATGGCCCTGTGTGCAAAAGTGATTGCCCCCTAGACCTAATAACTGGTTGGGCCACCCTTAGCAGCGTTAGGGATGTGATGACTGGCAGTGAGTCTTCTACAGCGCTGTGGAGGAATTTTGTTCCACTCATCTTTGCAGAATTGTTGTAATTCAGCCACATTGGAGTGTTTTCCAGCATGAAGGTCATGCCACAGCATCTCAATCAGATTCAGGTTGAGACTTTGACTAGGCCACTCCAAAGTCTTCATTTTGTCTTTCTTAAGCCATTCAGAGGTGGACTTGCTGGTGTGTTTTGGATCATTGTTCTGCTGCAGAACCCAAGTGCGCTTCAGCTTGAGGTCACCAACAGATGGCCGGACATTCTCCTTCAGGATTTTTTGGTAGACAGCAGAATTCATGGTTCCATTTGACACAACAAGTCCAGGTCCTGAAGCAGCAAAACAGCCCCAGACCATCACACTACCACCACCATATTTTACTGTCGGTATGATGTTCCTTTTCTGAAACGCCGTGTTATTTTTATACCAGATGTAATGGGACCTACACCTTCCAGAAAGTTCAACTTTTGTCTCCTCAGTCCACAGAGTATTTTCCCAAAAGTCTTGGGGATCATCAAGATGCTTTCTGGCTAAACTGAGACGAGCCTTTATGTTCTTTTTGCTCAGCAGTGGTTTTGGTCTTGGAACTCTGCCATGCAGGCCATTTTTGCCCCCCCAGTCTCTTTCTTATGGTAGAGTCATGAACACTGACCTTAATTGAGACAAGTGAGGCCTGCAGTTCTTTGGATGTTGTTCTGGGGTCTTTTGTGACCTCTTGGATGAGTCGTCGTTGTGCTCTTGGGGTAATTTTGGTCGGCCGGTCACTCCTGGGAAGGTTCACCACTGTTCCATGTTTTCACCATTTGTGGATAATGGCTCTCACTGTGGTTCTCTGGAGTCCCAAAGCTTTAGAAATGGGTTTGGAACCTTTTCCAGACTGATAGATCTCAATCACTTTGTTTCTTATTTTTTCCTGAATTTCTTTGGATCGCAACATGATGTCTAACTTTTGAGGATCTTTTTGGTCTACTGAAATTCGTCAGGCAGGTCCTATTTAAGTGATTTCTTGATTGAGAACAGGTGTGGCAGTAATCTGGCCTGGGTGTGGCTTGAGAAATTGAACTCAGCTTTCCAAAGATGTGATAAACCACAGTTAATTTATGTTTTAACAGGGGGGGGGGGGGAGGGGGGCAGGGGCAATCACTTTTTCACACAGGGCCATGGAGGTGTGGATTTTTTTCCCCCATACTAATAAAAATCTTCATTTAAAATTGGCATTTTCTGTTTACTTGTGTTATCTTTGTCTTACATTTAAATTTGTTTGATGACCTGAAACATTTAAGTGTGACAAACATGCAAAGAAAAAAAAAAAAGAAAGAAAGAAAGAAGATCAAACACTTTTTCACACAACTGTGTGTGTGTGTGTGTGTGTGTGTGTGAATGATATATATATATATATATATATATATATATATATATATATATACGGGAAATAATAAAGAGCTCACACAAAATCCCAAAAAAACACCCCCCAAAAAAAATTTTTAAGGGGGAAAAAAAATACATATGGGGTACAACGGTACAGTCAGTTCTTTACTTAAGCGTCACGGTTCAATGTTTTTTCTATACAAAAACAAAAAAAAGCTTTTTATGCCTTTTTTTTTTTTTAACCCAATGTCCTTTTGTCTACAATGGCTTATAAATATATTAAAATATTTATTAAAAGAAATCACATTTTTATATGGGAATATATATAAAACAAACTACTGAAAATTAACATTTTGTTTTAATGGGAAAGATTCTCTTAACCTTTCACTGCTAGTGTTTATATAAGATATTCATATTTTTATATGTAAATATATATTTTTATTTTCCATGTATTTTATCATTATTATATATTTTACAAGTATAAATGTAGCCTTTTATATTCAGACATAAAATGTTTTTATTTTATTAGATGCATTATATTTTCTTTGGCCCTTTTTCTTTATTTTTTTTCTTTTTGTCGATTTGATTTATTAGATATTTTATCTGACACATTGACATCAAAAGTTCCAGATCCCATTTATTTAGATCCATAACTTTCCTATAAAATCAGCAAACGTCTAATCCCAGGTATCTGAAAGTGATCATGGTGATCAGATCTAGAAGTTATTGTAAGTGCGTGCGTGTACATTTCCCTCCTTGCTTCTACTGTGAGATGGTAATATGGCTTTCATTCAGTCATTGGGGACTGGGACGTGGGAATTACTGGGACGTGAATGACGGGGACAAAACAAAGCAAAGTAACTGAGACGTGTCCTCCTTCCTCCAGCAGGCTCCTCAGACCTCGGCAACAGGTAGTGAGGACGGCTTCCGGCCAGGAAGCCTCTTCAGACAACTGGCCGACCAGGATGAAGATGCAGCGTCTCCTTCCTTGTTCAGACTCGGCTGGCTGTCTGGCATGACCAAATAACCGTCACTGCTTTTCTTTTTGCTTTGTAAAACAGAGACTTTGTAAAATAATAATTTATAGTAAAGATCATTTTGTCTTTTGGGAAATGTTTGTAGTGATTTTCTTTATTTTTTTTGTAAACACAAACATGGTGGAGATGACACTGAAGAAGCCTCTGTCTGAGGAGGATGTGAAGGATTATCAATGATGACCTCAACCATCCCGCAGCCAATCAGAAATCCAAATGGTGGTGGACGTTCAAGATAAAAGCACATGAGAAATTAAAGAACATGCTGCTGCCTGATTGGTCCAGATGAGACCGGTTAGATGATGGGAGTCCTGAACACTGTCAGAGTGGTTTGTATCAGTATGGCTGTCTCCTAGGTTACAGTCTGAGCTTGAACTGGACCTCAGGGTAATCATGTACTTATTCGAGGGCCTGAAAGGTAAATTTATATTCCCAAGTAGTAAATTGTACATATGTATGTTTCTTCTAAAAGTTAAGTGAAGGATGTTACACTTTGGACCTTGGGAGCCACCGTACTGCAGGTTTTAAATGTTTGTGATGAAGAAAAAACATCACCCTCTTTTTTGTGACGTGGTTTCTACTGTTAATCTTTAAAACTCCAAGCCTTGCTTTTATTTATTCTTTTATATTTTCCTATTTAATCTAAACCTGCCTGTAAAAGCTTTAATCCCAGTCAGCTTCCAGACATTTTGTTCCAGTTCAGCTTCAGTTGTCAGATTACGAGGCTAAAATGATGTCAGATGAATGTATCAATAGATATAGCACCATAAAGAATAACCAGAATAAGGAAACAGGATTTATTACTAACATTACTTTGTAGAAATAACACACAGATCAACAGTGACCAAGCATTTTCTCATCTGCATATCATTCTCTCAAGTCTTGGCTTTCTACAGAGAAAATATTGGCATTAAAACAAACGCACAACAGAAACTATTTACATATTTACATTTTTAAATGTAAATAACTGCTTATTTGCAGTTATTTATGCTTTTACTTACCCACTATCCTCACAAAACCAACTCAAACTCAGCTGCTTTCTGGCGTCACCGTGTATCAAAAAGGTCTTCTTGGTTTAATTCCAGCCAAAGAGGACCACCATTTTCTTCTTTTCAGACACACAAAAAACTTTATGCTCACTTGTTGATCTTTGGCTGTTCCTGATTGGACATTTTTGTCAATTTAAGCTCTCTGATTGGTGGAAAGTAACAGAAAGTGGCTTCATCATCATTTTCAGGTCTAAACAGAGGTCTCTTAGCAACATAGCATTGATAGTGATCTTTTTATGATGAAAATGGGATAAATTATGGTGTTATCATGGATCATTGTGGATTCATCAGGTGTCAGCAACTAAATTTTACCTTGGCCCAAAGTTGTATCTTGATCAGGTAGTCCTTTTTTACAAGACAAAACTCATTCTCATCTATCTATGTGATTATATCTTGGACACAAATGTATTTTGAGTTATTTACTTAAAATCTGCCACAATGACACACAGAGATCAGTCGTCCCTTTTCCTCCTTTCATTCAGAGCACATGCCAGATCTACAGTCAGGCAGATGTGGTTTATTTCAGTTCTCGACTTTTGGATAAATGTCCTGAAATCTGTGTGAAATTTATCTTTTGTGACAACAGATATTAGGAATAGTAGTCATGATGTCAATAAGAATGATCATGGACAACTGGACCTTTCCTCTCACCTCCATTCTGTGTAAAGAAAGACTTGCTGATTTTCAGTGTTATCGGGATTAACATGACAAAATTTGTCCTGGTTCAGGTTAAAATGAATAACTTCTGCCTGACAAAAGATTGTTTGAATGGTTAATTCAGACTTTTCGACCAATCACAGCCATGGCCTCAAAATCACCTCTTCTCTTCTCCATCCTTCTGCCTGTGCCCTGACATCACTGACAGACAAATTTAGCGTCTCCATTCTTTCCAGAAAAACTACAAGTGAAGATGTTGCAGAAGACCCTGCAGTGCTTGGTTAGAGCAGCTGAGGGGATCATTTGTTTCCCCCTCCCTCCTTCTATAACATATCAATACGCTCCATGTTGCCGGCGGCTCCACCAAACATCTTAGCACCATTTTTATCTGACACCTGCATTTCTATCTAAACTTCAAACAAAAGTAAGGAAATTGTGTTTTGCTGCTGCATTATTTCTCCTCTTTAATAATACCCGTTTGAGACTGTTTACTCTACCTGGCTAGAAAGCCTTATGAGTCACCTTTACTAGGTAGTGATGTTTCTTCTGTGGAAAGAGTGACACAGCTAAATATGTGGGTAATGGCTCCAAAACATGTTCCAAAAATAGGTTTATTAAAGGGGAGAAATATTCCACCAAACACAAATTGCCTGCTTTTTTCTGTTTAATTTAACTAGACCCTACATTGTTTCTACTTTCTTGACACAAATGTTTGTTGCATGTTGCTAGTTTGTTCCCTAAACTGTTTCTACCGGGCAAAGAAAAGAGAGGTTTCTTTTTGTTTCTTCTTCTTCTTTTTTTTTGGTATCCTTAGTGTTTTTAGACTTAGTTTCCTGGGAAAAAATTGCCAAGAGAAACTGAGAGACAACAATTCCTGATGTTGGTAATGCTGGAGAAATGACATCAAAGCTTAAACCTTCCAGTGTGTAGAATTACTGCCATCTAGTGGTGAAGATGGATACAACACAACAGTGAATGTACGGTGGCTTTCAGCGGCCAAACTTCTTTCAGACATAAAGATATTTTCATGTGTAAGTGGGTACAGTGGCCTCACGTGCAGCAATGACTGCACTACAGGTAACTACAGGTGTATTATCTTCTTCTCCTCCAGCAGTCGCTGGTATCTTAAAGAACCACCACGTGACATTTACAGCCTGGTTCAAAAAACTTTTTTAGGTTTAATAGGTCGAGTCTACTTTCGTGTCAACTGTGAGGAGAGTGACTTGAAGCCTGGCCTGCCGACCGATGGCTCTTAGTTAGCTCCTCGTTTGCTCTCGGTAAGGTCTGTTTGTTGCAGAGTAGCACAACGGCGGTTTTTAGTCAGCTAATAGCAAGTCTAAGCATGTCTTACCTTTACTGCAGCCTAGGGGGCTAATCGTCATTAGCTCCTGTTAGTTTCGAGTTAGCTAAGTTAGCGTTCAGCCCAGAGTACGTCAGCTGTCAATCATTTGCCCCGTGGTTCGGAGCGGCCTTGCCTTTGCCCATTTTAGTATTTTCCGGGAGTAATGACACGTGACACGGCAAGATGGCGACAGTGGGACACGCCCAACTGGCTTCACTTTTAGCTCCACTGAAACCAACGGGTGACGTGAGCAGAAGGTTTTTTCCTCTCTATTAACGGTCTATGGGTAGATCTCAGAGAGACGGGACGAAGACAAAGCCTGATAAGCTATAATCAAAGGGACATTGTGTAACAACTTCTGTTATTTATTCACAAAGATTGATTATTTCATTCAAAAGTGTTTTTCCATTAATCAGTAATCACTCCCATCAACAAACTGAAGTGCCCCTGTAAGCTCTGAATTTGCCGTGCAGTGAGGAGGAACCGAGCATTACTCTGATGCTGCATTCATGTGCAGTCGGCCATCTGTAACAAACCAGATGTCATTTTAATCACAGAAGCCGAAAGAAAGACGGTAAAACATTGGTCAGGGAAAACAATACGACATTGCCATGGCAACACATCAGAGATGGGGACTGAAGTCACTGTAACTGACAGACCACTTCTTCCCATGGAGACTTGTCTATGCCTGTACATGCAGCGGGTGTCGTCCGTATGCTGTGCCCGGTTTCACGTGAATGCTGCATGTAAAATACAAGTGAGTTACTTACGAAGATGATGCCAGATTAGCCGTTGCTAGGGGAGATACCAGAGAAGACGGGACAAAGACAACACTCACATATTTGTTGTGCTATAGACAAACAAAAACCTGAATTTTCCATGACGAAAATAACTTTTTATTTTAAATGCACACATACTGTACATGCTAACTATGACTGATATGATAAAGCTGACAGGCAAAAATCTAATACCACCTTAAGTATGTGCAGTAGCCCAGTGGTGACAATAAAAAGCATCCTCATTTAAGAATCTCCTTACATCGACATTCTAATGTTAACAATGTGCATGAAAAAATGAATAAATAAATATAATCAGGAACTTAATTAACACTTAAATCAAAACCAGAGTTCTGGCTGAGATGATATTAAGTTAAATACTGCAAACTGCAATCACAACAGTGTCATAAAATTATAGTAATTCTGTCATATATCACTTGCTCTCAGTGTCTACTGCATATTTTAACATTTCACATGAACTATGGGCCTCTTGGCACAGAGCCGTAGTAATTTTGAACCGCTCAGTTTTGAAACACATTAAATTAGCATTTATTTGGACTTCTTTTTTACCTGGACACCATTCAGTCCTGATTATTTTCCTTTAGTGATGAAATGTGAGGTTAAAACAGTGCAACACGCTGCATGAACCTGAAGCACAAGCCAACTTCCTGGACAGACAAATGATCTCTACTTCTTTCTGTCTATTTTGCTCATCATGGCCTTCACGTCGACCGGAGCGGAGGCGGCGGCAGCCTTGGCGTTCTCCTCCTCCTCCTGCTGCCAGAGGAGGATGGGATCAATACCTGGACTTCGGTTCAGGGCGTTTTGCTCCAGCTGGGCAGGACTGTAGTGGAAACAGAAACATGATATGAAACAAGTAACTGAATTAAGCTCATCCATATTAATTTATCAAATTAGTTCAGCTTGACAGATTTACCCAAATCTGATGTACCAATTATGCTTCACAGGCTCATGGGAAATGCATAATAGCCTAAATATAACCTTTTGGGATTGTTACCTTATATAAATGTGTGTTATTAGCTTCAGGGCTGTGTTATGTTTATATTTAGATAACACTGAAATGTTAGATATCGCACGCCTTTATTTCTACGGCAGAGTCATGAGAAACAAGGACGTCTGATAGATGGGAAACATGTAATTGTGTAACTGGTACAGGTCATGTTCATTATTCTGTGGCTAGAGATTTCTTGATATTATCATCTATATTGTGAGCTTAGAACTGATCATTTCCCTCTTTCCATAAGAAAAGGTGGTAAAAAAAAAAAAAAAAGAAGAAAAAAGCAAACTCAACCGCAGGAAGGCTAACCAAATATTTTTTTAATGTCAGAACACTAAATATTCTGGTCTGAATGGTGAGCTAGATGTTTTTTCTGTAAATAGTTCAGTCAGGTGGTATAAATCTAGGGGTGAAACTGGACAAACAGGTTGATTCTGTTGTGAAGACGAGTTCTCCAGCTGGGGTTGTTGTCCAGAGTGAAGCTACACCTCAGCTGCTGCGACCTGGAGAAGGCCATCCATGCCTCGATTACTGCAGTGCTTTATATGTTGCATCAAACTGTAAACATCTGTTTACAGCTTGCAAGGAACTTAGCTGCAAGCGTCCTCACCCACAGACATGAACATATCACTGCTACGTCCTCACCCACAGACATGAACATGTCACTGCTGTCCTCTTATCTCTGCACTGGCTCCCGCTTCGGTCCAGGATTCAGTTTAAACTGCAGCTGTTCGTTCTTAAAGCCCTGATTGGCTTTTGCATCTTCTTATCTGAACGTTTGAAAACCCACCAGAGCCTCACATTCTGCTGGTCAACATCTGGATGTGGTACCCAGATCCAGGTGCACTGCACCTGGACTGGGACTTGGGACTTGGACCTTGGACTTGGACAAATAAGTCAAAATATCTCATCACACTCAAAATAAGACAAAATTACTTAAAGAGAAACATCTCAGAAAGATATGAGATCTTGTCTTAAGGTTTATTTCTACAAATCTTATCAAGAAAATTTTGCTCATCCCATTGGCAGAATGTTTTGCTTATCACAAGCAAAAAAAAAAATCTTGGCCACACTTAAAATAAGTAAGAATAAAAAAGATTGTTTTGCTTGTAATAAGCAAAAAAATTCTTCCAATAGGAAAAGCAAAATTTTCTTGATAAGATTTCTTGAAATAAGATGCATCGCCTTAAAGAAACTTCCTTTATATTACTGAAATGTTTCTCTTTAAGCAGGCCTAATTTTATCTTATTTTGAGTGCGATGAGATATTTTGACTAGAAATTGTAAAAATATACTTGGTAAGATTTGAGTTTTTGCTGTGTGCAAATCCCAGTCCAGGTGCAAGCCCCGGTTCAGATGCAAGACCTGGTCCAGGCGCAAACCCTGGACCAAGTACAAGCCTGGTGTAGACTCACACTGCAAAAAGAGTTGGAGGTGAGCCAGTTACATGCTTTTAGAAAGTTCATCAGCTGTTGACTAGTAAGCTATAATGTCATCCAGTCAGATGTTTAATGTTGTCTTCACCAACTCCCTCTGAATTCTTAGCAACAGGCATTGCACTTTCCTGGGCTCTGGAGCAGTAGCTTCAAGGGAAATCTGAAGAAAGGGGTTTGAACCATTTTTCCAGGATTTCCAACCCTACCTGGGATCATTCATTTGTCGATATGAAGATGAAGTGCTGTTTAATTTTCTCCTGTCTAGGTAAAACAATCATCAATATTACTGTCTCAGCCCACAAAGTCCAACTTAATCATGGAATATGTATCTAATGATGCTAACAAACTCATAAGTTGTAGTTCAGCCAACTGGTGCAGGCTCTGTTTAAGGGTGCTTTCACACCTTCACAGTGGTGTGAAACAGGTGTGAAAGCACCCTAAAATGTCATCGGTAAAGTGGTTCACACAGACATATGTTTTCTGGAGGAAGGTTGTTTCCAAAAATAAAGTCCAGCCTTTGTCGACCAAGCGTGTCATCCTTAGAAAGTGTAAAAAGAGGAAAATCTCCTTGGCAACCAAAAAAATATATTTTCTGGAAGAATACATAATCCCAAAAAAAGGCCCGTATTGAAAAATAACTAGCAGAGCTCAGTTGATGCTACGTTCGGGCAGAGCTCGGCAGGGGAAGGGGAGGAGCTTTGTCGAAAAGGAGATGAAATAAAAGGAACAGCTTAAAATATTCAAACATTATTTATTTGAAGGAAACCTCATGATTTGGGCGAGTCTGACTCAAAACGACCAAGCTGAACGAGTTTAATAAGTGAGCTTGGATAAAGTTAGTTTGATCACAAGTCACCAGTTGAAACGATTCATTTAAGTTGGTTCAACTCCTGTTTTTTAAAGGGGAAACTCAGTAACTTTTTTACCTCAATAAATGCTTTTCGAAATCCCCGTGAGGCTAAACAAAGTGTTTACGGAGCGATTCAATGTTTCCCCCCCTCCCGCCGGGGCCTCTGGCCTGCGAGCAGGTAAATACAACTTTGCCTGCGCCGACCCGAGCAGAACTTGCGACAACAGAAACCGCTGTACGGTACTCGTGTCTAGGGTTGCCACCCGTCCCGTAAAATACGGAATCGTCCTTTAATTGACAATAAAACGTTGCGTTCCGTATTGAACCAATACGGGACGCCATTTGTTCCGTATTTCCATAAATGTCAAATACACATGTCTGTCACACATATATAAACATTAAATTTAGTAATAATGAGCTAAATAAAACACCGGAAATTTTAAAGCCAGCCAAAAGCAGCGGGATCATCGCAGGATCCTCCAGTCCTGCATCTCTGCCTGGCTGCCTGCGCGCTTGCGTGTGCTGCTGTCACGCGCGCTCTCGGCACCGGCGCCTTTTAAAATGTCCACACCTGATACTCCAGCACGCTCTCAAAAGCAAAAACGCTGCTAAAGAAAACACCTGAGTGGGAACAGGCCCGTCCTTGGGTGGACAGCGTCAGTGGAGATGATGAGAGAAACTGTTAAATACGTATGTGGGTGAGTGTTTTCAGTGGCGCGCGGTGGACTGTCTGACATCAGACATCATCACGCATCAGAAAAGCAACACAGACACGTGAGAACCGCGAAGACGACCTAAACGTGAGTGTCCCATCTTCATCTCCTCATCTCCTGAGACTGAATCAGTCATGACGTCACATTCAGAACAGGATCAGTTTTTATCTGGTTGTGTTTTTGCCAGAAGATGTCAGAGGAAAGTTTAGGAGAAGGTGGTTTGGTTAGTTTATTGTTTAGGATGTTGACTTTAAATTTAAATGAATGATCATTTATACAGAAACCATTATTAGTAGCAGCCAATATAAATGTTATATGGTTATTTAAACAATAAATCACAGTAATGGATTAACATTTGATAGATAAATTAATATAAATTAAATTAATATTGTTTCATTCATATATATATATATATATTGTTGCACACTCAAATGAAAACTCAAGTGTGTTGTCTTGCGGGTCTTTATTGTTGTCGGCTGTTAGTAAACAGACACGAAGAGCACAGTGAGCATCCACACTTTAACAGCCGACGCAGCACTGAATTAACTGTCTACATTTACAATGAACACTGCAACTGTTCTCTAATACAAATGTGACACTTATACATTATGTTCTTTCCATATTCTCCTGGGCTACAGGTAAGTGTATGCACACTTTCAGCACAACTCCTCAGACAAAATAGTTCCGACATCACGGGCAAAAGTTAGCTTGACTGCTAGCTTCCTCATGTAGTACTAAGAGCACAAACCAAACTTCTGCCATCTACACACATAAGGGGATAACCGGCCAACTTCCCCACACTTTTCCGGGACTCATACTGTCTCATACTTAAACATATAGGTGTTAATTGTGAATATTTACCTGTTAGTAAACAGACACGAAGAGCACAGTGAGCATCCACACTTTAACAGCCGACGCAGCACTGAATTAACTGTGGCACGCCGAGTCAGGTTACTCACTGTATGTGACACGCCATCTGGTGGCGAAAGTAAGGATTACATGCTCACTATACTTAGTCTGTAGGAGACATTTGATAAACATTGCAAGACAAAACTTTTCTGATAATTAACATCAACATAAGCATTCTTTTGCTGGAATGAACAACAAAAAAAACAAGGGGGGTCGGCTGTGTTCCTCTATACTCTCACACTCTCCCCTCCAACATGTAATGTCGTCCCGACATTATGACACTATCTGACACTATGCAGCAAAAATCCATTGCATTCAGGGAGGGTAAGTCTAAGTAGGAGTCAGAGTTCAAAAATGTTCATTAGGATGCATGGCTGTTGCCACGGTAACTCATAGGACAGGTATCTCCCCTTAATGCCATATGCTTGCAGCTGGTGTCATTGTGCACGATGACAGTCCACTGCTACTTCCATCACTAGCATGGGTATCTGCATCCTCTCTGAGTAAGGCTTTTTTACATAGTTCAAACCTCCTGTTAAACATAGTCCTAGTCAGATGCCAAGGTACTCTCTCATATTTCAAAACTACATGACAAATATCACAACATTAAATGAATTTGAATTCTTGACATTAATGAAAATTCTGAACTGAACTCTATAACTTCACAGTCACATTCACTCTACAACTCCACAAAAAAATGGCTCAGTCAGATGCTACAGTAGGCTGTCCTAACTGGTGGTAAGTAAACCTCAATTTTGGTTTTCTCATTCTGAAAGGATACCCTCTTTGCTTGACAGGTGAATGTTCATCTCGCTCTTGATCTTGATCACTGCTCACAGTTTCAGCCTGATGATCCAGGTCAGGATGTTGGGTGTTTTCACCCTCCTGTATCTTTGTGTCCTCGTAGTGTTGATCCCTCTCATTCTCTGGATCCTCTTCACACTCAAGGTACTGGTGTATTGCTGGAGCATTTTCTGGCTCATTCTCAGGTTCCCTTGTCCACTTATACAGCACACACCGATCCTGGTGTTGTGCTGGCAACACTGTGACTCCTCTCCAGTCATCCTCTTCATCTGAACTGTGTTCTTGTCCCGGTTGTTCACACCTTTTGTTATTTGCTTGTCTCTTCTTTCTTTGTTCTGCATGTGAGTTTTCTTCCCTCAACTGGTAAGAAGTTACAAGGCAGTAAAAGATTCCTGTGAACCACACGGGTTCGTCCTTTTCCGTTTTCTGGCTTAATTTCATACACTGGACTGTCCTTGTATTTTTTCTGTGTCACCACAAATACTTGATCCTCCCAGAATGACCTGAGTTTTCCCGGTCCTCCTTTTTCCTTTAGATTTCTGACCAGCACTCTGCATCCTGGGTCCAACTCTGCACCATGGGTTTTCCGGTCATAGAGCATTTTTCCCCGCATGCTCTCTTTATATGCTGTCTTTGAGGCCAGTTTGTAAGCATCAGACATGCGAGCCTTCCACCTTTCAGCATAATCTCTGTGCGATAAGCCCTGATCTTTCACAGTGAGGTCGAACATCAGGTCGATGGGGAGTCTTGGGTTTCTCCCGAACAACAGGAAATAAGGTGCATATCCGGTGGCTTCGCTGCGTGTACAGTTGTAAGCATGGACCAATTTTGCCAGGGATGCTTTCCAGTCTGTTTTAGCTGCCTCTGGAAGGGTTCGGAGCATTGCCAGCAATGTCCTATTAAACCGTTCCACCTGGCCATTTCCCTGGGGGTGGTACGGCGTGGTTCTGGATCCTTTCACTCCACTGTATTCCTCTAGCTTGGCAAACAACTTGTTTTCAAACTCCCTACCTTGGTCGTGGTGAAGCCGGGTGGGAAAACCAAATCTCAAGACAAAATCCCCAAAGAGTTTCTCAGCAGCTGTTTTAGCACTTTTGTCTCGGCAGGGATAAGCTTGGGCGAACCGCGTGAAGTGGTCCATCACAACGAGGATATATTCATATCCTCCCTTACATTTTTCTAAATGCAAGAAATCCATAGAGACCAGCTCGAACGGGTAAGTGGTGACGATGCTGGAGAGGGGTGCTCTGGTGGGTCTGTTAGGGCGCTTGTTTTTCAGACAGCTGCATTCTTTTGTTACATAGTGCTCAATATGTTTCTGCATGTGAGGCCAATAAAAACGGTCCCGGATGAGGGTCAAAACTCTCTCAACTCCTAAATGGCCCATGTCTTCATGCAGTTCTTTGTAAATAAGCTTGTGGAACTTTTTAGGCAGGATGAGCTGTGACCTGTTTGGTGTTTTCCTATACAGTAAACCATCATCATCCAAGTGCAATTTCTGTTTTTCTCTAAGCAAGACAGCCATCCCATTGTTACGGGCTTGTTTTCCACTTTTTGGCCAGCAGTTGGCAGTGACATATTTGAGCACTTCACCGATTACAGGGTCCTCTTGTTGTGCCTGTCTTAAGTCTGCTTTTGGAATTTCCACCACTGACATCCTCACCTCATCGGGTATTCCTGCTACTGCTGTTGAAATAGTTAGGGGACACAGCCATGGCTCACTTTTTTGCAGCTGGACAGCCAGAGATGCAGTCACGCTGTTCATTACCTCAGGTGTCACAGCTTCTGTGCAGGTTTTGATGTACTGCTCTATATCTAAGGGCATGCGTGAAAGACCATCAGCGTCGCCGTTGGTCCTGCCTGGTCGATACTTAATGGTGAACTGGAAGTCTGCGAGTTCAGCTACCCATCGGTGGGTTGTAGCATTGAGCTTTGCTGTTGTGAGCACATATGTGAGAGGGTTATTGTCAGTGTAGACAATAAATGGAGGTGAGTAATAGAGGTAATCTCTGAACCTCTCACATATGGCCCACTTTAAGGCAAGAAACTCCAGCTTCCCCGAGTGAAGATGGTAGTTCTTTTCTGGGACAGTCAGAGTTCTTGACCCGTAAGCAATCACAACCAGCTTTCCACTCTGTCTCTGATATAGCACGGCCCCAAGTCCTTCCTGTGAAGCATCGCAGTGTAGGGTGAAGGGTTGCTCAAAATCAGGATATCCCAGAACTGGAGGCTGAATGAGGAAGTCCACCAGTCGACAAAGCACTTGTTGGTGTTCAGATGACCACAGGACTGTGTGTGATGATGGTAACTGACCCCCACTGCTTTGTGTCTTTTTGTTTTGTTTTTTTCTTGTGTCTTTTCTTCCAGTGTTTTCGTTTGACAGGAGGTCATAAAGGGGGTTTAGCTATGCGTGAAAAATTGGGAATGTAGTTGCGGTAGTATGAGATGAAACCCAATAACTGTCTCACTTCTCCGACGGTGGTAGGATTCCTTTGTTTTAGTGCTTGAACTGGAGCAATGTCAGCAGGATCCATGGTGTGTCCATTTGGGGTCACTAGCCTCCCCAGGAACCTCACTTGATTTTTAAAGAGCTCACATTTTCTAGGGGTCAACTTAACCCCATGACTCTCATACCGCTGCAGGACCTGTCTGAGATCCTTTTAAGTGGTCCTCAAAAGTCTGAGAATGAACGAGATTGTCATCCAAGTACGGTAAGCATATATCATCTCTCAGTCCGGTCAGGCATTCTTCCATTGACCTCTGGAACTCGGCAGGGGCGGACGTTAACCCGAAAGGTATTCTTACCCACTCGTACAGTCCCCACGGCGTAATAAATGCTGTGAGAGGACGGCTTGATTCCTCCAGGAAGCCCTGATGGTACGCCTTCCCTTGGTCAAGGACGGAGAACCAGGAACTTCCTTTTAGAGTGTTCAGCATATCTTGTATGCGTGGGATCGGATGGCGGTCGGGGATTGATTTCATATTTAGCTCCCTGTAGTCACAACACAAACGGAGGCTTCCGTCCTTCTTCCGCACACATACAATAGGGCTGGAGTATGGTGATTTGGATTTTTTTATCCACCCTCTGTTTAACAAATCTTCGAGGTACTCTTTAACCTCTTTGTGTAGGGGTTTTGGGACTGATGTGTAAGTTCGTCTTACCGGTGTCGGATCACTGAGACGAATCTTAAGCTGCAGAGAAGGTATGGTGCCAACATCATATTCATCACGAGCGAAGACTCTGCACTCCTCTCTTAACAACTTCTTCACCTCTTGCTGCTGTGCTGGTGTAAGGTGGTCAAGGGGAACAGGGGGGTCCCAGACATCTTCAATGCTGTGGTTTGTTCTGTTAGTTGGTACTAATGTTGGATTATTTTGTAGAGTGGGTGATGGTTCAGTGGTTGGCGTAACTACCTCTGTCTGCTTTGTGTCTACCACTTTTGTGTTTGCAGGGTAAATTGTTCTAACCCTCTGGGTTTGCCCAAGCACAGTTCTTGGAGGCACTAAAATCTCATGAGCTGTGTTATTGGTGACTGGGATGGTGATGCGGGACCACGTACCTTGCTGTAACTGTATGACACCCTCTTGTACCTCCAAGCCTTCCAACTTCTGTGAAGGTGGGTTAGGCTGAAACAGGGCATCCTGACGTTCTGGGAGTGGACCTGCCCTCACTGAGCACTTGAAAGCTCTTGTCTGGCCAGCTGGGATGCTCAAGAGTTTTTTTCCGGTCTTTACTGTACCCTCATCCAGCCCATCATCTCCACCCTTCATCACTTTGAGAAAGACCTCTGCTTTTTTACAGTCTATTGAGAATGCTGTGCTGATGGCTTCCATAGCAACACGTGGTGGTTCTACTCCCCTTTCCAACAAATGTTCAATCACATTGAAGCCAATAATTGGCTCCTCTGCCACCCCATCTTCCTGGGAGATAAGGACTGGGACCAATAAATCTAATGGTTCTGGCTTTGCTGTGGGCAAACTGAATTCAACCCTCGACCCACCCAGAAAATGGTATTGAAGTCTGGTTTACTGCCCTCCCATCTAGAACACCAGGTCCGATTATTTCAGTTAAGCTTCTCACACTGGTGTGTGGAATGTTCTGTTGTCTCCACTTTTCATTTATTAGGCAAACCTGTGATCCGGTGTCCCACAGTGCTCTGGTCTCTACACCTTCCAGCAGGCAGGAAATGATGTGCTTTTTCCCAACTAGGTTCAGAAGTTGCGCCCTCCGTTTTGAGCAGAGGAGGCTGACGTTGACTGGCTCATTTCTTTGGTCTTGACTATTAACTGCCATTTTTGTCTCCAGGTACTTTATACTGTCTGTGATAAGTCTGTATGTATTTTGTTGCTGCTCACTCTGGACAGGTATATGTTGTGGGGAGGTCACTGTGTTCGCCAACATATCAATGTGTTCTGCTCTGTCTGTGGGTTTGCGTCGGGCTCTGCATCCTTTGGACAGGTGACCACTTTGTCCACATTTAAAGCAATGATCGCACTGCTCTCCAATGTTTCTGTCCTGACAGTCTCTGCAGCCCCGCTTCCTTGCTGTCTGACGTGGTCTGGTGGGTCGCTGTGACTCCTGAATGGCTCCTTTAATTTCAGCAATTTCTCCTTTTAGCTGACTGATAATCTCAAGAAGCTCGGTTTCTTTTTGAGTCACTGTTGGCTGTGTCTTAACCACTTTATTCTTTGCTGATGTGGGGCATGTTTGTTCCTGTCCACCTACTGCACCAATTGTTGTTTCATGGACTGGTTGTGCCTCAACCTTGACCTCTTTCACCCTTGGTTCTCTGCTGTTCTTCTTGAATTTCTGTTGTCTCTCCCACTCAAAGCTTGCTGCTTCATTTGTCTTAGCTATTAAGACATCATCAGTGATGGATGGATTATCTAGACAGCTTTTTTTATTTGATACTTCACATTGTCACTTATTAAGCCTGTGCCAACAGCTCGCAAGAACTTCTTCTGTATTAGTTCAGCACTGTACTGTTCATCTGTACCTGGCTCTTTGGATGATGCTAGAAGTCTCTCCTTCAGCTCTATCGCCCTGAACAGAAAGTTCTGTGGAGACTCATTACTGTCTTGGGTGATATTTATCAGGCGATGATAGAGATCGGTAGAACTATCCTCCTTGTAATGTCCCCTCATGATGGTGCGAAGTTGTGGGAGTGTGAGGTCTGTTTTGATCTCTAACATGTCGCGCAGGCTTAAACCAGGACTGATGGCTCTGATTACGGCTTCAATAATTTCTGCTTCGCTGTGATTTCTTTTCAGTCCCATTTCAATTTGATGAATCAAGTTTGAATATGAAAGCTTGTCTTTCTGGCCTCGTTCTCCAATCTGGCCATTAATTCTAAACTCTCTTCGAATGGTCAGTTCAGGTGGCTGCACTGCTGGTAAAGCAGAAAGGTTGAAGCTTGGACGATGGCCTTGCCCTTGGGAGGCTATCTTTTGAGTCAACTGTGCCATTTCTTCCTCCAACTTCTTAGTTGCAGTCTGAAAACTAAGCTGTAAAGCTGCATACTGCTCTTGCAGATGGTTCAAAGCAACAGCATCTTGACTGCCACTGTCCTCACTGTCTGAATGGCCATCATTTTCTTTTAGTTCTCTTGCCTTTTTAATTAATGAGTCCAGAAATGCATGTGAAACGTCCTCATCTTCATTTTCAATAGTTGTTTCTACTGTTTCACTTATAACTCTGATCAGCGAGTGCTTCTTTGTCTGCTTTTCTGTGGAGATCTTGGCGTGGAAACACACCTCTTGTAGTTGGTCAAACCTTAGCTGCAGCAAGGCCTCATTTAACTTATCCTGCAGTTTCTCCAACGCCATCTTGTCTGTACCTTGATCCCACGTCGTCAGCAGCACCGCTGATCCCCGTACGGGCCACCAAATTTTGTTGCACACTCAAATGAAAACTCAAGTGTGTTGTCTTGCGGGTCTTTATTGTTGTCGGCTGTTAGTAAACAGACACGAAGAGCACAGTGAGCATCCACACTTTAACAGCCGACGCAGCACTGAATTAACTGTCTACATTTACAATGAACACTGCAACTGTTCTCTAATACAAATGTGACACTTATACATTATGTTCTTTCCATATTCTCCTGGGCTACAGGTAAGTGTATGCACACTTTCAGCACAACTCCTCAGACAAAATAGTTCCGACATCACGGGCAAAAGTTAGCTTGACTGCTAGCTTCCTCATGTAGTACTAAGAGCACAAACCAAACTTCTGCCATCTACACACATAAGGGGATAACCGGCCAACTTCCCCACACTTTTCCGGGACTCATACTGTCTCATACTTAAACATATAGGTGTTAATTGTGAATATTTACCTGTTAGTAAACAGACACGAAGAGCACAGTGAGCATCCACACTTTAACAGCCGACGCAGCACTGAATTAACTGTGGCACGCCGAGTCAGGTTACTCACTGTATGTGACACGCCATCTGGTGGCGAAAGTAAGGATTACATGCTCACTATACTTAGTCTGTAGGAGACATTTGATAAACATTGCAAGACAAAACTTTTCTGATAATTAACATCAACATAAGCATTCTTTTGCTGGAATGAACAACAAAAAAAACAAGGGGGGTCGGCTGTGTTCCTCTATACTCTCACAATATATATATATATATATATATATATATGTGTGTGTGTGTGTGTGTGTGTGTGTGTGTTTATGTATAGTCTATATGCATTCAATATATTTCCTATATAAACAAAACTTGTACAGCTTTCTGTGTATTCTGTGTCAAAATGTTGATTTTGAGGAAAACAGTGTTCAGTTTTCACAACACAAATTCTTTTCTTGGTGTGGTTTAACTGTCTGGATGACCTGACTTTCTTTCAAGTCATAAGAGGCAGCAAAAGAAATAAGTTTAATTAATCTGTCATCCCACTCTAGGTTACAGTTGAGGTTACACAGGTGTACCACAGATTCGGACACATCAGAGCTGTCTACAACAGATCACTTTAACAGTTACATTCAGTTCTTCATGTATTTACTAGGCTCATATTTTAAAGGTCCCATATTATGCAAAATGCACTTTTTCAAGTTTTTAACACATAATTATAACTTGCTGGAGTCTATGGAGACCCCCTGAAGTGTGTGCAGATGCGTACTCTCTGTATTTTTCCCTCCCTGCATTTCTGTGAAAGAGTCCTCCAGCAAGCCGTTTCTAAAACGGTCTCTTTGTGACGTACGAAGAAGACCTGGCCTGCCTACTAGGCCCTCCCACTGTCACTGGTACAGCCCTCTTGCTCTCAACACCCCCCCCCCCCCCCCCCGCGCGCGCCCCCCCACCCCCTCCGAGCTACAACCGTCCTTGCTCCGCATTGAGCAACTGAGAATGCGGTGGGGGGAGGACAGCATGCTAGCTGCTCTGTTTCATGCTGCAAGAAACAAGTCTTTTTGCAGTATCAGCTGAATAAGTGTGGACTCGATGGATATATCTTTTATTTTTCCTGGAAATCCTCCTGAAACGGTCTGAAAAGAGTTCATGTATGTGCTGAGTGAGCATTTTACACCGGAGTCTGTCAGGAACCTGTTTCAGCTCCAGTCCGGCTTTGCCACTAAACTGTTGCTGAAACTTGGAGTCATACCAACTCTCTGTGAGCCGCCTTCAACATCGGAGGAGGTAAGTTGTCAGGTTTAACCGTGTTTTTAAATCATTTTAGCGACATGTCGGCAAAACACAGCCAGCGTTAGCTTTTAGCCGAGTTACATCAGCTGTTAGCCATGTAGCTGTGTGAGAAGAAAACTTTCTCTCATTATACCACGAACGCGTTGTACGGAGAGGCGACAGCAGCCTTTCTCTTTCTTTTTTACATGAATACTGTTACTGTGGGGCATTTAGTGAAAAGGCTTTTAAAGTTTACACGCTGTTTGCAACTGTGAACGGAGGAGGAGCGGTGGGGTGGGGGGGGGGGGTGTACGGCAGAATGTAAACGAGCTAATGTTCCCGGCTCGTTTGCACACGTTGTTGCAGCTTGTAATGCAAAGATAGCGGAGATCACACAACAACAGCTGCCGCAAATCAGCGCTCATTAACGGGACAGAGACGCAGGCTCAGAGTGCACACACATGCAGCCTGCTTGTTCTGGACCCCCACTGATAACGGCACGGACACGGTGTGCAAGACTGCCAGCTAAAGCTATTTATGTACTTTACTGACTTAGACAATATACTGTAATATGGCACTGTTGCATGACTTTTAGTTTTGTGTTCATGTAACTTTAGTTTATTCAAACGATATGCATCATAAGATGTGTACATTAGTCTTTTTTCTTTCTAATAATAGTATTTATAAAGTAGAAGGTTCATTTCTGATCACTTTGATTTCCTCCTCAGGTGAGCACACCACTACTGAGTGCAGGAGAAAGAGATGCTGCCTCCCAGACTGATCTGACATTACAGCCACGCTTCAGAAGTGCAGGTTTGTAGCTGTGTGGAATTATTTTTATTTACTGGTAATGAAACTTTACTCTTTACTTTCACTGTAACTCGTGCTGTTTTTACTGAGGTGTTTTGATATATCATGCGTAGATTAACTAGTGAAATATAATTAACAGCTGTCCAGGCCTCTGTGTCCTGCAAACATGGTTGGACAGCCACACTTCCTCGTGTAACCACTAACCCACTTTTTAACTTCAACTCCAATAGAGACCAGCAAAAAGACCTTGTGAGGAAATGGAGGAGGGAGAGGATCCATTTGAGGGCACATCTTCAATGGCAGAGTCACGAGAGGAGGATGTCACCTATGATCCTGCAAACTCTGCCTCAGTGTCACTTTCAACAGACATGTAAGTTGCTGTAGTGTCCCTACATTCATGCCGTACATGATGAGACTTCATTAGAAAAACAAGCAGTGAATATTCTGGCAGCTACAGTCCTTAATTTTTTTCCTCTTTTTTTTTTTCTTCCTTTCTTTATGTTGTATCAAACATCCCACACAAGACAAAGATGTATATTACGTGTGGGGAGGGATGTAACGATACAAAAATTTCATATCACGGTTATTGTGACCAAAATGATGACAGTTATGAAATACGCCACCAGCATCTTCAAAAATATCCAAAATGGATCTAGACGTCTGCTTTGTCCTTTATAAGGGGGAGAAATCTCCAGAACTGTCCACATGGATGCATTTGTTGCTTTCCACCATGTTTTCGTATATTAAATAATGCAAACTGGGACTGCTGCTGATTTTCCAGACAATAAGAAACATAACAGTTTTTCAAAGTGCAGTAATCAGTCACGGGTTTAACGATAACTGAAATTTGAAACGGTATTACTAATCGTTGGGAATTTTATGGGAACACTGAACTTTCTGCAGTGATGAACATCAGTGAAGCATCTTTCTTCAAACTTGAAAAGGTTGGAGGAAAACAAAATGTTTATCCTCACAGAAGAACATGGAGGAAAACAAAATATATATCCTCACAGAAGAACATGGAGGAAAACAAAATGTTTATCCTCACAGAAGAACATGGAGGAAAACAAAATGTTTATCCTCACAGAAGAACATGGAGGAAAACAAAATATATATCCTCACAGAAGAACATGGAGGAAAACAAAATGTTTATCCTCACAGAAAAACAGGGCAAATGGCAGTAAATATAGCAGATTTTATTTACCATCATTTTTTTTCTTTCCAGATCTTCAGAGCTATGCAGCTGCAGGTGTTCAGTATGACGCCTTTCATCAACATGCTCGTATGTTCACTGAGCCGGCGATTGTCCACCAGTGGACGTCTTCACAGAATGACATCCTACAACGTCTCAGCATGGAGGGAAAGACCACTGTTGGTGGTGACACGAGGGCTGACTCTGCAGGTATTTTTATGATCCCCCATGTTCTGCTGCAGTTGCTAAAGAATGGAAAAAAACTGGACGCAATTGTTTTTGTTTTTCTGATGAAAGAACAGTCTCCGCTTTCTTGTGATAGTTCTGGTGTTTACTTCGGCATAGTACACAGTATTCTGTGGCTCTCCAAAAATCAGTGAAAATATTTAGAAATCTTGGCAACATGGAGCTCTCTGCTCTGAAAACATCTGACAGTTAATGAGTTAAGTGCACCAAATTTATTTGTATTCATCTATTCGTTTTTTGCCTTAAATTTTGGGGCAAATGAAATAAATCCTGGGCCACTATTTTTGTGGTCACTGAATAGGTCTGTATTTGACACAGGCATTGACATTAGACAGGCTTCTTGATTATTTTTACACAGATTCTTTCACAATTCGAGATGGAAAACACTGAGTGATTATTTGAACTGGATTACATTTTATGTTCTGGTTATTATACTGCAGTGTGAAATGAAGTGTTGCATTTGATGGTCATAAAATTGTTTTGAGAGCCGTCATCTGCACTCAAACCAAATTACAAAACTAATAACTAGTTTTGTTTTGTTTTTTTTTTGTTTTTTTTAAAGTATTCAGTTAATTGAAGTATTCCAGTAACTGAGAGTAATTTGGTGACATGTTTTCTCCTCTTATTTAGGAACATCCTCATTGTTCAAATTGGAGAAAGTCATGTTGAACAAGTGAATCCTGAAAGCTGGAAAAAAATGAGTCCCCCCCCCCACCAGACCTCACCTGTGGAGGTGTTCCAGTGTCATCCTTCGTTTTGCACTAAAGAATGTGGTTTTTCCTTGGAATGCTGTGCAGGTAAAGATAATGGAGCAAGCTCTGATAAATCTTAGCATGTGCACATTGTCAGTATAACATTTTCTTTATCTCTAGACTCTACCTGGGGGGTCTGTACTACTGTACTACTACAAGCCAAAAATCCTGCAGGAGAACCAGTCTTCAGAGGGCAAGAAGAGAGGGTGTGTGGATAAACCAGTGAAGACTGAGCCACTTTTTGTAAGTTTGAAATGCTTTATTTTGTTTCCAAATACAGAAATGCAAAGTTTTAGTTATTTACATCATTTACAAAACAGAAATCATTTACAGAATCTAAAGAAAACGCTGTAAAGTGAAATCAAGAGAACTTTCAAAAGGTTTGTGTCCCATGTGCACACAAACAAAATGTAACCCCCCCCCCCCCCCCCCTCTTTGTACCTTTTGAAAAATCTTTGTGGACCCAGTGTCTTACACGGCGATGAAGATTCCCATCCTGAGAGACCTGCGAGCAGAGTGTGCGACCAGATGGGGGGGTCATCGCAAGCTGTGCGTCTCGCTTCAATCAAGAGGGGGAAGCTTGAATCCTTCATGTCGGCCCTCTGGAACCGGAAATTCACCACACATGCTGGAACAACTACCAGTGCTCTCTGTCCAAGGAAGCCCCGACACCATCGGACAAAGCTTCGGTATCACATGTACCTGAATCACCTGGGGAGCAAAAACGAGTGTCATAAAACATTTCTTTTTTTACATTTTTACATGCAGGTGTTGAAGCCCAAAGGCAACTTTTAGCAAACACGTTTGAACTGTAATCTCCTGAAATATTTATATATTCATAGTTTTCTGATTTATTTATTTATTTTACCATGTGAATGTTTTCTACTTTTATATAACTGTTTATCTTTTTCGTACTCCTTTATGTTGAGGAAAAAGAACACTGATGCTGCTTTTGTCTTTTACAAATAAATGTATTATTCAATAAATTTGTTTTATTTCAAAGATCATATGTGAATGCAAACAAAGCTATAATGTCTGAACAAGATGGTTTATAAGTTTAGCTATAACTATACTAGTTTGTGGTATGACTGTTATGCCCACTGAAATATGACTTGATGGCATGAAGTCACAAATTCATTTTTAATTGGGGGACATTGAGAGATTGTTCAGATAAACCTGCCAACTTACTTCTCTATGGGCTACATGCTCAACTCCACTACTTCCTGAAATTATTATTGCTCCTCTGTTTCATGTCTTTCATTACTGGACAAACTGATTAATCCAAGTTTGCCTGATCTCAGCTACCATGACGACGATGGTTGGACACCTGGATTAATCAGTTTGTCCAATAATGAAAGACGGGAAAAGTTGCAGTAAATTCAGGAAGTAGTGATGTGCATAAAGCCTGTTCTTTGATCTGTAAACGGCCATGATCTGCTCTGTGATGTAGCATTCCTGATGTAAAGAGCAGGGATTCAGCTAACAGGCTCTAAAAGGTGGTCCAACATACGGGTCATATGGTCCTCTACCTGCTGCATCTGTCTCAGAACCTATAGGGTAACATTTATAAGGTAAGTGTTGATGTGGAGAACAAAATCATGCAAGTCAAATTGTGGCCAAAACTTTATTAGCTGTGGTATTTCCTGACAGACATTCTCCTGCTCTTTAGGCATCGTTGCACAATTTCCACATGAGCAGCACCTAAAATGCACACCATAAAATATGAAATATTAAACAGGATTATTCCTGGATTATATTAGGTTACTTATTAACATTTAAAAAGAAAGCATCTTGAATTAGCAACTGTAGTTGAGACTGAAGAATGTCGAGGAAATAGTGTTTGCAGTGATCATAAAACAGATGTAAGCTGCAATAATTACTGTAAAATAACTATTACAGGATGTATGGACAAATTGTAGTTTGCTTTTCTTCCAAAAACATCAAACAGCAGAATGGCCTGAATTCTGATAAATGAGTAGCAGTGGATGATTACAGCTAGATAATTATTGATGAAAAACATAGTGATGGTGAACTGTAGTGTCATAACTCAGACTGTGGGTAATGCAGTGTGACGAAGGTTCGTAGCTCAATCAGAATTGTGTTTTATTCTCCAGCATTAGATTTGCTGTTTCTCTGAGAAACACTTGGCGTTTTCAGGTTTTGTACTTTTCAGTGGGCATAACGAAGAGCCGAATATATACACAATTTTTACTTTTTATTCTTTTTTTTAACGAAAAAACGAGGCAATATCGCGTTGTACTGGCGTTTTAAACTTTTACCCATTCAATAGACAACAAAAGAACACTATTCTCCGTCGGGGGAAAAACGTTTAAAAACATCAAACCTTACCGTTCAGAAACTGCATTTTCACTTCTTCCTCTTCCTCTTCTTGCTGCTCCTCTCCTTCAGCTTCAGATTCGGGGTCAAATATATCCGTTTGGAGTCTTTGTTTTGGGCAATCGGACTATTTTTAGCAGCCATTATAACAGATACTGGTTGTCATGGTTGCGGGCTGGTGGGGGCGCGGCCTTCGAGCGGGGCGGGGGCGTGGAAAGCAGCAGCTCATTACATATTAAGTAGGGCACCAAAACAGCTTGGCCAGCAGAGGGCTGAATAAGGGGGTTTCTGGTGCATGCTGTCTGCCTAATCTGAGAGGAATTTTCCTGCACAAATGGCAAATACATGTTCTGGGGGCCTTATTGTTAATATATTTACTTTCAAATTGCACCATAATATTGGACCTTTAAGTTAATTGTTGCACACTCCACACAAACAGATCTCCTTTGGCTGATGGTGCTGCATGTGATATGTGCATGACAGCTTCTCATTAATTAGGTTTTATTGATAATGCAATAACTAAGTTTTGTGCTTATGGCACTTTGTTATATATTTTTTCCTCATTTTATTCTAAATAGGGATGGATGTAATTACAGCATATGTAGCCTAAATGACAGCACTTTCTATGCAACAGTGTTGCTTAAACAATGTGTTCATTGCAGCATTTCAAGCTTTAAGTGTCACCAATTGTTTTATTGATTACTCCTTTTCTAAAAACACTGGTGCAAAATAAAGCATACCACTGCTGTGAGGAGCCCACCATACGAGTATCGGCCCGTGGTGGTCGTGGCCCCGATGAGCTGTGGTAGGTGTCCCTTATTTTTTTTTCTGAAAGGTGGCAACCCTACTCGTGTCCCCTATCTACCGACCTGCTTCCAGCGCTGATTTGAACCAGACTACCAGCGCTAATTCGAAGAAAACATTTCTTTAGCTTCACACCACCTAAACACGGCTCCTGGCTCTCATAACCAACTCTTTGCTGGACCAGAGTGATTCACGTAGCTGCGCTGCCTGGGCGCCAGGTTAAGCATCACTGCTTCAGGCTCAATAATCACTTGTCACGTCCGCAAAAAGTAAATAAAAGTTCGTATTCTTACCTGCTACTCGCCAACACCAGAGAAAAATATAATCCACAGCATATTTACCCGCAAATCGCGGGTAAAACGTCCCGTTTCAGAAGAGACAGGTCTTTGCTTTGAGCAGAGGGAGACAAGCTGCTGCTACCAACGCAGCAAAGTAGCATCAACAAGCTAGTAAACGCTTAGAAATATAATCAGGGATCAAAATAGAGGAAAAACAGGTAGAGAAGCCGTCTGTGTGCTGTGGGGGTGTAAGGGGGGTTGAACACGACAGTGAAAGGACGCCACTAGGGGGAGCCCCGAGCTGAAGTTACTGAGTTCTGCTTTAAGTGTAAACTCCAAACGCCGGCTGTGTTGACTGTTTTCATCAGAGAAGGATCCTAACAGCTGTTATGGGATGTTCCAGCTCGTCATTACTGACGGTACCCACCTGAAGTTGTGAACCTCAGGGTTCAGTGCCTTCTTCTGGATGTCTTTGTATGTTGGTGATTTCAGGTAACGGAAGAACGTATCCTGTACAGATGAAAGCATATAAGACTTAGAAGACTACAAGGCAAACAGTAGGCTATGAGTCTGGTAACTGGTTTCTGCTCCAAGCCCAGTAAAAACCAGTTTCAGTCATGAACAGATGAACGGGTGACTTTTGGTTACGGATGAAGGAAAGAAAAACCTTTTTCATGAGCATGAAGACGTGTGTCTGAGCTGCCTCCAGGACGTAGCGATGAGGATGCTCCAGACCCTTCACGGTCAGCCCCATGGTCCTGCCGTCAATGTTGATCCAGCGGGGGGCACCGGGGGCCAGGAAGGTCCTAAACACATGATATGGTGTGATGAGATGTACACAGGTCAAATCCAAATGGAAAAAATAAACAAACAAACAAACTCAATGATTTTTTTTATTGATTAACATAATTGAATTATATTATTATTATTATCATCCCATGAGTATCATTGCATAAAGTTCCCCACTAAAATCTTTTAAACTACAGGCTGTAACACGACACAACAGCATGAAATGATATTAGGCCTTATATTTTTGGTCATAATGTCAGAAATATGAGTAACAAAAACATAAGAACATAAGAACCAGTAACTGGTCTTGTATTATCTGTAAAGATTTTTAAAAAACATACAAAGCTTCAGAAATAAAACACGTGCACAGAGAGAAAGAGACTTTTCCAGATTAGTTTTTTGTCTTACTTGAAGATGGTCTCAGCTTTTGTCGACATCGACGAAGCAGAACCCAACTTCAGCTCCTCGGCTGCTTCCCAGAAAGCCAAGTTTTCACCTGGTGTACACACAAACACACACAATCGGTGTTAACTTGGATCAGCCTTTCATTTTTTATTTACAGCCATAAACATTCCAGCATGTACACAGCCACTAGCTGCTGGGACGTGACATTTAGGATCATAAGATGATGTTTTTTTTTTTTTTTTGTGCTAGCCTTCATTGTTAAAGGTAGAGTCCGACGTTTCCCCCCTGAAAATAAACGTTTGACTTGTACAAGTGGAAATCCGTCTCAGACTGTGCCTTTGGGCCTCTACTCGCGTGCCCTCTCCTGTCTGTAATTCGCTCTTTAGCTTTGTTTTGTTGTGTTCGGGACGTTTCTGGGTGGAGATTTCTGTTTATATCACCAGCCAATGACAGAGCTAAGAGCATGACGCCGTGTGGGAATAAGCTCATGATTGGAGCAGACGCCAGTCACTCAAACTCTCCAAAGAGAGAGAAAGAAAGAAAGAAAGAAAGAAAGAAAGAAAGAAAGAAAGAAAGAAAGAAAGAAAGAAAGAAAGAAAGAAAGAAAGAAAGAAAGAAAGAAAGAAAGAAAGAAAAAAAATGGCGGATGCACCGAAAAAAAGGTAAGAGCTTCAGATAATGCACTTTGGAAAACCAGGGTTAATATTGGTTTGGCTTGTACCCGCTTCTGAGCTCTGAAGGAGATGCTTGAAGCTGAATAGTTTGAAGAACGAGGCGGCCATTAGCCTGAGAGGGAGGGGCGCAAAGTTTAAATGGTGCTGTTTGCAAACAGAGATGGTGGGGGGACTTCAGACTCTACCTTTAAGTTTTGAGGTATGTTCATACTCTAATGCTGCTGCAACAGCAGATGGTTGCAAACAACCATTTTCCACCAGAGTTGAAGATGATGTGGAGCATCTTGCTGCACTGATCACATACAGTAATTACTATGTTCATGTAAACCAATTCATAAACATTATTAGCTAGATATGGATGATCCTTCCTGGACCATGCTGCTTCCTCCATCAGGACCAGGAAGAAAAAAAAAATCACCATCAGAACCACAACCAGGAAGGAAAACCTCCACCAGAACCAGGAGCAAAGAAACCTCCATCAGGACCAGAACCAGGAACAAAAACCTCAATCAGGACCTGAACCAGGAAGGAAAACCTCCACCAGAACCAGAACTAGGGAGGAAAATCTCCTTTGGGACAAAACCAAGAAGGAAATATCTGAGTCTAAAGAGAAACTCCAGGTTAGCTTACTCTGAACCGAGCAACTCTGAGTTTTCAGTTCCAGAGAAGCTGCCTTGAATGGCTTCAATCAACTCTGAGTATCTTTATCCAGAGCTGGGAACCACAAAAAAAAAAAAAAAAAGCCATCATCAATGGAGCCCTGATACCTGGATTCACCATGGCAACCAGAGACAAAAACCTTTTTTTATTAAAGCATGGGGCCATATGAAGACGTATTTAGCAGAAAGAAAGAAAGAAAGATAGCTAGATAGATAGCTAGCTAGATAGATAGATAGCTAGCTAGATAGATAGATAGATAGATAGATAGATAGATAGATAGATAGATAGATAGCTAGATAGCTAGATAGATAGATAGATAGATAGATAGATAGATAGATAGATAGATAGATAGATAGATAGATAGATAGATAGATAGATAGATAGATAGATAGATAGATAGATAGATCATGGAAGAAAACTGCTGCCTGAGTCAATGTGGAAGTGGGAATCCAACCAACTGACCTAAAATTGAACTTATCATGTGGGCTGAACTGTTCTGTTACCAGTGTTATAAATTAAAATCCCATTTACAAAAGAGAATTTAAGTGTCACAGCACGTACGTACAAATCTTGCTGTGACGTCATCTGGTGTGTGCTGTGACATGTCAGATATGTACAGCTGGAGAATGTGTGTAACTGCAAAAGGGTGCCGTTTAACAACATATTAAAGAAATTATAAATGTTGAAGTTATGAAACGTCCTCTAACTGAAACTAGAAATACATTATTAATCTCTGAAGTGAAATAATAAATTATAAACTGTATAAAACATGCAGGTGCATCCATACATGAATGTTCAACAGAGCAAAACAAAAGTACTGAAATTTCAGCAATTCTCATCCAGTCAGAGATGAACAGCCTGTGGAGAGATTATCCTAAACTAAATGGCTTTTGTTGTTTTAACTCATGACAAAATGCTCTTTGCCAAGAAGAAGTTAATGGAGCATTTAAGATTTGATCATTACTGTTACATTTGATCCTGGGCCTGAGCAGGAAACAAGGGAGAACGAGGAGAAGAAGAAGCAGAAAGAAGAAGCAGCTGCGACAAGAGTAAACCCAAACAGAGAAACAACGTACCGCTGAACTCCTTCTTCAGGAAGATCTTGAAGTCGTCTCGGCCTCGCAGGTCCGTCAGCAGCTCATACAAGCTGAAGGACCAGCGCTCCACTCGCATCTTCGTGGGAAGCTCAACTCTGAGAACGATTACAGGATTATTCTTCATGAAAGCAAGCAGTCAGCATGTGGACTCATAACGACCCTCCTCCCCAACCAGCGCTCCGATACAGACGGAGTGGTCCTCACCTTCTCATGTTCAGAGTCCAGTATGCATCATTGTCTGTCAGCCAGGGGTTGCTGGGTAGACAGGGAGCCAGGAAGGGGTCGTGGTTTTTGTAGGTTGTGATATACTTGACCAACCTGCACAGATGGAAACATTATGAAGTCTTTTCTCTCGCTCCCCAGAAGCATGCCGACATCTACAGCAGAGGAACTTACGCTCCCAGGGAAACACTGGATTTGACCTTTGACCTCATGATGGCTTGTTGATAGAACATGTTCTAGAGTCAAAGAACATGTGAATTATTCATGTGTTACATGATTATTCAGAAGAAAATTCAGACACTGGAATAATTCATAGCAACAAAAACACGAGTTTGAATCTCAGAACTGATTAAATAACGTAACTCACCATCCGTCTGTAGATGTCAAAGGAGACTTTCTGGGAGTCAAAAACAAAGATTGTTTTAATAAGAAATATGTGATTTGTTGCAGAGTGTAAAACATTGTGTGTGTGCACAGAGTAACAGAAACTACTGTTCTACGTCTAAAGTACAAATACTGGACTGATCGGACCAACGATAACCACACAAAAGATAGCCGAGTCTTCATCAGCTCCACCTCCTACTAACCCTAACCCTCGTGAAAGAACCAACCAGGTGTTGGAAACATTCCTCAGAGATTTTGCTCCATATTGACATGACAGCATCACACAGTTGCTGCAGATTTGTCGGCTGCACATCCATGATGAGAATCTGTTGTTCCACCACATCCCAAAGCTGCTCTGTTGGACTGAGATCTGGTGACTGTGGAGGCCGTTGGAGTCCAGTGAACTCATCGTCATGTTCCAGAAACCAGTTGGAGATGATGATGACTATAGATTAGGGGTAGGATTTAATAAGTTTTTCACTTCTTCTTGCTCCTTTAGGAACATGATATTTGGTATGTACATTTACTTATTTCTCATCTATTTTCTTTTTTCTCATTTTTTTTAAGTGTTCGAAATAAAGAAAGAAATCAATCAGTGTGAGCTTTGTGACATGGTCCATTATCCTGCTGGAAGCAGCCATGAGAAGATGCTACACTGTGGTCATAAAGGGATGGACATGGTCAGTAACAATACTCAGGTAGGCTGTGGTGGTTAAACCATGCCATGTTGGTACTAAGGGGCCCAAGGTGGGCCAAAAAAGTCTCTCCCCCCCACACCATTACACCAGCAGCAGCCTGAAACTTTGATCCAGGCCAGGATGGATCCATGTTTTCATGATGTTTCCACCAAATTCTGAGCCCAGCATCTGAATGTGGAGCTGAAATGGAGATTCATCAGACCAATAACGTTTCTCCATCTTCTATTGTCCAGTTTTGGTGAGTCTGAGTGATTTGTAGCCTCAGTTTCCTGTTCTTAGCTGACAGAAGTGGCACCTGCTGCTCACTGGATATTTTCTTTTCTTCAGACCATTCTCTGGAAACCCAAGAGATGGTTGTGTGGAAATCCCAATAAATACTCAGACCAACAACCATGCCACATTCAAAGTCACTTAAGTCCCCTTTCTTCCTCATTCTGATGCTCAGTTTAAACTTCAGCAAGTCATCGTTGCCATGTCTACGTGACTAGATGCAGCCTTGTGATTGGCTGGTTAGAAGTTAGTGTTAACAGGAAGTAGAACAGGTGGAGCTGGTAAAGTGGCCGGTGAGTATGACGTATACTGAGAACCGGTATTGTTTGGTTCCGGTTCCTAATCATCACGATACCGGGGTAATATAAAGTTTCTGAACAAACGATACTGTTACTGATACTTTTTGAACGTCTACGTAACCGTCACATAATCATGGTGATGTAGTAAGACAGATACACTTCAAAGCCCCAAAGCTGTCCTTCACCTGCCTTTATGTCCAGGCCTCTTCAACACCATCAATGTTCTCCACCACCAGATCGTTTAACATCTTTTAATGTCTGCATTCTCTCTATATTAAGTTAATTCATTTATAAGAGTATTGAAAAATATTGGTATCGATAATAAGTATCGATATTGGTATCAGTATCGATAAAATCGTAACGATATACACCCCTAGTGGTGAGTGTAAATATTTGCTCTGCTTAACAAATTTTTTCAATTACATTTTCTTTTTTTTTTTCAAATTACTGGATATAATGAAGATGGGTAATGAGGTTGTTGTTGCGATTATTTCTCTACAGAAGGAACTTAAATGCCTTAAATACGCAAAGCATATTTTCCTCTGTCATCAATACTGCTGTACATGGTCCCAGTTCAATGAAATAAACTAAAATAAATCACCACACTACCGCATATAGGGTCCTAAAGTTCATGACCACCATGAAGAAACTTCTGTCTTTGCTTTTGTTTGTCATGTAATGCAGCAATTTTCATTACAATTAGTAAAAACTGTTGATGAATTTTAGATCTTATTTTTGTTTATGACTAATCAGCTTCCGAAATCAGATTTTTGTCTTCGGATATGTTTGTGAATCATTAAATTGTGATTAATTCTAGGTTCTTATGACAGATTTCTACTGTGGTTTTGGCCCGTTGGACCCGAGGGTTTACATACAGATTAACTCATCTTCATCAGAGGAAGAAGATCCATATGAAAGGAGAAAAGAAAAGAATGGTTGTTAGTATTTTTGTCTGCTGATCTCCACCCGGTACATGTTTAAAGCTGTGAATCAGGAGTTGTGTTTACTGACCTGTTACCTCGTCTGTGGTGGGATCGACGAGCCGTTCAGGTCCACAGTCCAAAGCGCTGTGAGTCCGACGCTACACAGGGACACAAGTTAATGATGACTGGGAACCTTTTTATTGATTTAATGTTTCTGAAGTAAAGGAAAAAGCCAGACAGTCTGAGACCGACCGGAGGCCTGTTGACGATCCAGTAAGCCCTCTCCTGGCAGTCGAAGACCACCCGGTCCGGCTTCTTCCTGTCCTTACCGGCCCTGAGACGGACGGCACAAAGGAAAGAGACTCGTCAATGAAAAGAGAAAACAGGAAGATGATAAACTGATAAATAAAAACCAAACACACCTGTAAAATATAAAATGATTACCTCATTTTTACATTCATGAGACATGATAACGAGGACAGTTTGTTTACGCTGAAGTAAACATGTCAACAATGCTGAAGTAAACATTAGGGGTGTAACAATACATCAATATATTTTGATACATCGATGTATCGATCCTAAATCGAACCAAAATAAAAAAAATCTATACCAAACCCACTTTATTTTGAAAATGGCTTTTATTTTGAAGTTCCTCTGACAACATTTTCAACCTGAGTAGGGATTCTCAGGTTGATGTTTTTTAAAAATACATGTTCATAGTTGTGCAGTGGACAGATATGACACAGGGAGATTATACTGCATTGCACTGTTTCTGTTATGTTATTATGTTGTTGTTTTGTTTGTCTGATCTTGGAACGGGTTGTGCTGGAAGGTGAATTTCAGCATACTGGGATGCCGGGTCAACGGCAATAAAGGAATTCATTCATTCATTCATTCATTCATTCATTCATTCATTCATTCATTCATTCATTCATTCATATGCACTTTCAAATAAATAGAAGCTTACAGTTACGTGACAAATTAATAACCTTGTTTATTACTTTTAATAATGTTTTCATATCATTTCATATTGATCGGTGGATCCTAAATCAAATTGAATCATAATCGTATCATGACTGAATTTGAGATATCGCCAAAAATCAAACTGCCATCCACTTTATCGATATAATATTGCATCTTGATCAATCCATTGATTTACACCCCCAGTAAACTTATCAACAACATGCCAACAAAAGAAAAAAAAAAAAGAAGGAAAAAAAAAAAAAAAAAGATGAAAGCCACAGTTCTTTTTTTTCATGCATTTGGGTCGACGCTTTGTTCATATTTATCTATTTATTTATTTAATTGATTAATTAATTAATTTTAATTCATTAATCATTTATTTAATCTGTGACTAAAAACAAAAGTTGTTGTTTCATGTAAACAATATAAATTCAGTGAGGGAAAAAAATGTCAAAAGATCAACGTAAAGCAGCTCACAGACACAATGTAACTGCCGACTGAAGTCTTACCGACTCAGATCTGGTCACCGTAGTCCTGCACACTGCAAGATGAAGACCTGAAGACCAGCTAAGCAGTGCTGCTGTTTGTCCCTTGCTTACAGAAATGAAATGCTGAGTTGTTCCACTTACTTGTATTGTTCAGTAGCTTGCATCACGATAAAATCCCACTTGTGGTTCAGCAAGTCATGTAGGTGGTTGTAGTGTACCTGTTTCAAATACAAACACGGTGACATGATGAGTCTGTACATGAAAGTTTAATATAATCTTAAATGAAAACATGAATGTCTGAAAGAAATAGTTCACAAAGTCAGTGTAGGATGTAGGATTGGAGGATTTCTGGGTTTAAAAATGATCTGTAACCTGCTTTGGAAAGGAGAAAATAAACTGCATTTAAATCAAACCTCTTTTCTGCACAGTTCTGTGTGTGTACGTATGATCTTATCATACTAGTCTGGATCTGTCTTTACTTAAGTTGTTTTCAGCTTGGTTGTCACCTGCAGGTCTTACAGGGGATTGTTAGCTTTGTTTTCCAGCAAAGACCACAGATTTATTTACTTATTTATTGATGGGTTTCTGTGCAAGTGCATCGGTTGACTGTGTTTGAGTATCCATGTTTTTTTCTTTTTCTTCTCCTCACTCTATTGTTTCTTTTCTGAACCTCTCTCTTCCCTTTTGTCAAGCCCAGCAATATTATGTAAAATGCAATTATAAACAAGGATTCAATTAAATAAAATGAAATAAAATAAATGATAAATTCAGAATAACAAGAGAAGCACAAGATGAGAAAAAATGGCAGGTGGGCTGCTGGTGTCCCTCAAACCTCTGGTGCTCATGGAAGGGAACAACTAAGGGGAGGCAGAGGATACACCAGTGCTGGTTTATTTTTAATATTTTCTAGCCCATTATATGAAAGGCCTTTTACATTTTATACCTCTTTTAGTGCCTGGACCTGGATTTTTTTCATTTTTGGATTTTCTCCTGCATCAACTATCAAGAGAAGTTTTATATTCATGAAACCCTTGGCAAAGTAAATCTGTTCAACACAACAAAGCAGCCAGATCATCATTCTGTTTGCTATGAAGCTGGACAGGACAAGTAGAAAAAAAAATTGAACTTCTCTGGTTTGTTTATCACTCAGTGGGTTTTTTTACTACATTTTACAAACATTCAGAAAGAACTGTTTATTTATCTGGGACATTTTGGAAGAAAGAATAAGAAGAAACTTTATTTGTAGCAACTGTCACAGACAAAGTCACAAAGTGCACATCATAAAAACGACACAGGAAATACACAGAATAAAATACTACAAAATACAATCAAGCAGCCAGTCAGATGTCCAGTCAACTAAAAGCTTGTCTGAATAGAAATGTCTTCAGATGCTTTTTATGGTAATTTTAGAGCGTCATCTGGAGAAACTTCCCACAGCCTGTTATAGGCAATGGAGAGAGACGTGGGTGGGCTCGTTCTTTTTGGTTTTTAGCGCTTCATCACCCATTGGTATTAAAAAACTGGACATGCTTGTTTATTCTTTCCCATTTCTTGCCTCTAGTCCCTTAAACATTTGGGTTTCCACAATATAGAGAGAAATTCAAAATTTATTTTCAGTGATTACTAATCTCCATATTGGCATTGATAACATCGTGTTATGGCCATTTGTAATGGACTGACAGTCCTTTGAACATGATACGGGTTAGGTCAGAAATTTCATTGTTCAATATCTTGTGTGACCGCCAGCGGCGTCTCTCAGAGCAACACATCTTTTTCGCATGGAGTTGATCAAATTGTTTATGGTGGCCTGTGGAATGTTATTCCATTCCTGCTGGAGTACCACATGGAGCTGGAACTGGAACACGGTCTCGGACACGTCTATCCAAAACATCCCAAAGATGCTCTATCAAACTCTCAAACAGCCTTTGGTCCTAAACTGGACATTGAGCCGCGCGGCTACTGCTCTGGTGGATATCCCTGCATCCATCATGCCAATGGCATGGAACATGTAAGGCATTATGACTTGTGACAAAATTTGATATTTTTGGGTGGCCTTTTGTTGTCCCCTGTCAGAGGATTGTCCGGCTGTGGCTCATTTTGTCTGATCACCCAGTGGACACACTCCACCCAAGCACTGATTAAAAAAACAATGCTCACTGACAGCGACTTGGATTAAAAATTATACACAAATCAAGAGAAATATCACTTTTGTACAATAAAATGCCAGAAAATGCTCATTTATAGTTGTTAATTCCACATGCAACAATATTTCACATGGGGTATTTCTATTTTTGTTCAGTGTAGTTTCTCTTCCTTCTTTGTATGTTGCGCTTCTGCTACATAGAACTGTCATCTCATTGGCTGCTCGCTGAAAGGTCGGCTGAAACTAGGTCAAAGTTCAAATCATTTCAACTTTGAGGGCAGCGGCAAAGCAGCAAATCCAAGGGTAGCGTTACCGCTTAGTCGGGCATCACTACTCTCTCACAGGAAAACAATGGGACCAACAGTGCAAAGTGTTTTTACCACTGATCATGTGTAAGCGCCTTACAGTACATACCTGTTCATAAGGTTCAAGCATGCCTTTCTTTCGGATGTTCCTCTTTGCCAAGTAAATGGCTAGAATTACAGCAGAAGAAGAACTTTAGTAACATTTCTTTTTACATGACACAACAACCAACTTTTAGCTGTTCCATGCACCAGAGGAAAAATCAGATCAGTCCATCTGCCGAACACATCAGCAGGATGACTTGCACTGAATACGGAAATGGCCTCAGACGGCACATATTGCAATAAACAACTGTACTACACATCCAGGTGTCCGTCAGATTTATTTCACCAGACCTCCATCTCCTAAGAAAAACAGACTCTTTGTTCCTCATATAGACTTAAAAAGAAAGAAAAGAAATCTATGTTGTACCTACCATAGTCCGAGTCATCTGCAACCCATTTCTGTGTTGGCCAGAAGTACGGGGTCTGAAAGAGTCATGAATTCAGACGGTTACAAATGGACCTTTAGTGTATTAAATAAAACAAGATCAAAGCTAATGGTCAGTCTACTCAAACTCATAGCCAACCGAGGTTGTGTATAATCCAGTGGCTCACCAACTTAGTCATGCATGCTACTTGTTAGCTTCTCCAATGCTAACACCAACACTTCCATGCTAATGGAAAGCAGATAATCTAATCCAGTAGGTTGCCATTGAGACATAAGCCAGGAACAACAGAGTAGCCATGTAAAACACAGGAATTACCCTGATCCACCCATCATCATACTCATGAATGGATGTATTGATGCAGATGTTTTGACTCCAGAAATTAACTGTTAATAACCAGAAGCTTCAAATTCTCTCTTTCTTGTGTGATTTATTGCTAAAATGATCTAACTGGAAAGGCAAAAGTGAAGCAGAGTTTGTTGTACCTGGAAGCGGTAAAGGCTGGCATCGTTACACATCACCAGTTTCCTGTGGTTCTGCAGGGGGTAGATGTAGCCATAAGCTACAAGCATGGTGCCGAAGGCCTGAGCCTCTGGACAACAGAGAAGGGATCAGAGAGAGAGGTCAGCAGAAGAAATACTCTTTAACATGTTTCTTCATCATAACTGGCACATGTGAATGTCGTGTTTTTTTTAAATCACTGTCTTTTTATTGAAGTTTTTCTCTTATACATTCAAATAAAACAGAATTTTTAAAAAAAAGTGGGTACAAAAAGTTAGATATGGTCTGTTGAATCAACATAATAAACAGAAGCAACAAAATAACAAATGAATCCCATTCATTCCTACCCAGGCCACTGCCCTACATCTGCACCCTGTATCTTTTTTCCCTGGCAAGAAGGGAGAGCACAATCCAATAAAGATAAATTCACCTGTAATATTGCACATTTTGAAAGGGGTCAAGGAAGGGGCCCCATGTTTTTTCAAATTTCTCATTAGAGTGTTAAAGAGAGCATCTTATGTTTTCCAGTCTCAAACACGACATAGGGTCATACAGTATAGCCACTGTTTGTGAGCTGGAGGAGCAGCACCCTTCCATTTGAAGAAGAATTGCGCGCCTTGCTATCAGAGAACAGAACAACAACGCCTGTCTTTTAGAGACCGTTAAAGGCAACTCCTCACCACTGATGCCAAGAAGAGCCAGGAGAGGGCTGGGTATTACTTCAACAGCGAGGTATTTGGACAGGATATGAAAAACATCCGCCCAGAACTGACAAAGACTGGGACAGGACCAGTACATATGAACCAGCGTGGCCTCTGCGGTTTTACATTTGTAAAAGTATGGAGTGATTTCTAGATAAATGAGACAACTTGCTTTAGGAGAGGTGGGCTCTGTGTACCACTTTCACTGAATGAGGCAGTGGTGCGCACACAGGGATGTTGTTTTAACAAGTTTAAATATAGAGGCCCAGGTCTCATCTGGAATGGTCACGCTCAAGTCCACCTCCCATAGAGTTTTGAGTTTGGATGAGGGGGTCTCTGTCATGTTTAGCATTTTATTGTAGAGCCATGAGATCAGCCCTTTACGGGTCAGGTTCAGTGATAGGATGGTCTCCAACACTGTAGACTGGCATGGAAACTGAGCCTGAAAGATGGGATTGAAGTTTCTGGCTTGTAAATATCTAAAAAAGTGGGATTGTGGTAGGCCATATTTATTGCAAAGTTGTTCAAATTATGCAATTTTTTCCCTATGAAGAGGTCCTTAAAATGAATAAGACATTTCCTGTGCCGCTCCAGGAACACCCCATCCTGAACAGATGGTTTAAAGAAATGGTTGAATGTCATGTTTCATCACTGTTCCTAGTTGGGAGGTGGTGTAAAATGTAAAAAAACCGATGATATCCACATAATCTGAATAATATCAGTTCAGTAAAAAAAAAAAAAAAAAAAAAAAAAAAATTTTATTATTTCATGCTCATGGTTTGCAAATCCTACCTTCTGTAGTGAACTTCATCTTGTTGGTAATCCATACAATTATGTCACTTCCTGTGAGGAAACGAGTACAGTTAAAATATTAAACATAAACACGCATAATTGATCACACCTAAACTTCGGCATGAGTCCATTTTAGTTAAAGTCCAATGCCCATAATATATATATATATATATATATATATATACATTCATGCCTTTTTTAACCCAATGTGCTTTTGTCCACAACGGTTTATCATCAGGGTCATATTAAACATGAAAACCAAAGTAGTTCCAAATGCCACATCTGAAATTAGTTGAACGCAGATCTACTAAGTTTTTAAAACAGAGCTCATCAGAACACAAGTTGATGAAAATGAATTAAAAACTCTGTGTTGTTCGATATTCAATACATGCTGGTCAAGTTTGGGACACTTGCATGGTTCGGTTCAATACGAATACGAGTACATGTAATGTTGCATCCCTTATACATAGATATATATTAGGGGTGCAACAATACATATATTTCTTTCTCCTTTCATGTACAGCACTTTGTGATTTTTATCTGGGAAAAGTGCTCTATAAATAAATTCTACTCACTTACTTACTATATTTGTATTGAACCGTTCAATATCAAACCATGAGCACTATGAATTAAATATTGAATGATACAGAATTTTTAATTAATTTTATCAACTTCTCTTCTGATGTGAGCTCTGTGTTTAAAAATGTATGATATTTTTTTTTTAATAATTTGCAAAAATTTCTGTATTTCTGTTTTTTTCTGTCAAGATGGACTTCTGAGTGTACATTTATGAGAAATAAAATGAACTTTTTTTACTTTAGCAAATGGCTGCAATGACACAAAGAGTGAAAAGTTTAAAGGGGTCTGAATACTTTCCGTACCCACTGTACTACTAGTTTTCTATTGTTCATTGCCAGGTCGTCATTGTTACTTCCCTGTGTCTCATTGTCGTTTCCCCAGTGAGTCTGTTCGGTTTCACTTTCCTTGCCCTGCTTTTAGTTGCTCAATAACCCTTTTAGTCCTGATCCTACCTCCTGCCATATTCCTGCATTTGTGTCCTCCATTCCTTCTCCATTCTACCCAATCCATGACAGCATCTAATTGTCTCATGTTTTCTCCACAGTTTCAGTGTTTGCAGTGCAAAGATCCTGATTTCAGGTCTTTGCAGGTCTGTCAAGTCATTTAAAGCATATAACATGTCAACATAAAAGAAAGAATGGATGAAAACAAATAAGTAGCACAATAATAATAATTTGAAAGTGGACATTTTTAAAATCTGACTGAATTTGATTGAACTTATCTTAATTTTAAAGAGTAGGTAATAAAAAGCAGGGGTGGACATCCCTGGTCCAGAAAGTAAAAATCCTGCCCTGCAGTTGTTCCAATCACTGAACCAGCTGAATTTAATTAGCACAGCTCCTCTGCAGGTAGATGAACTCGTTAGTGAAAACACCTGTTCTACATGTACAGGCAGATCCAAAAACATGGCAGGATTTTGACTTTATGACACCTTGATTTTCCATCTCTGGTAAAAACAAGAAAAACAACAACAAAAAAAGATCCCACACCTTGTCAGCTTCAGCTGATTAGAATTCTGACGTTTCCCTAACTCATCTAAGCAAGCTAAAGTAGATTTTTAATCTCCTTTAACTAATGCACCATCCAAATCTGATCCGATTGAGGGCTGCCTTATTTAGCGACGGTTAGCAGCTTAGGCGGGAAGGCAGCCTGTCGGCTCTCCAGCAGTCTGTGCTTTCAGTTCATGCAAATTTATGCAGATTTAATGGTCGAGCAGTAAACTGCAGCATTTGTTTCTCATTCAGGAGGAAAGACGCAGGCTGAACAAGAGCTAAAATGTGGGGACACTGAAATGCTTCACACATTTTAACACATTAGGTTGTGAGATGTCTCTGAGCTGTTGGAGCAGCGTCCACGTGACATAGAGTCACAGCTTACTGCGCAATATAACCATGTTGTCAGGAGGTAAGGAATCACCAGTGGAAGGGAGGTAAAATGTGGAAATCAGTGTGCAGGAAAGCTAAATCAGACAATTCTTCTGTGAGTTGTGACCAAATCAGCTGAACATCAGTGTGCTGATGTTATGAAAAACGAGTTGCATCTCTGCAGGGAAGTGAGACAGAAAATATGGATGCAGCAGGTGCAAGATGAAGCAGAATCACCTGCATCACTAGTTTAGAAAAATGTCAAATTTAAACACTGTTCATTACAACTGAGTGTAAAACTAGAGCTCTGTTACGCCAGGAAGAGGCTGTCTGAACTGGTGGCTGACCAGTTACTTGTTTGTTGAATGATCTGTAGCTATTAGACTTTCTTGTGTCTCTTATTCACGATACTCGCCACACAAGCTTCTGCTGTCAGGTAAAATATGATACTCTTGCAGGAACAGAAACCCAAGATGTTAGAATCTAAAATAAATGGAGCTTTTGTTTATCCCTGCACTGTTCTGTATGATTTCTGTATGATTTCTGACCAGCTGGAAACACAATCTGCTCATGCAGCAAGTGCTCAATAACTTCACACAATAGTCATAATATGTGGAGATACCACCAGATAAAACACTATAAAGCAAAAATGAAAACAGAAATGATGAGCAGAGAAAAAAGATAGTGGCCTCTTTTAAATTTGAGGTTAAACATATCAGTATGCATAAGAAAAATAATCTGCTCCTTCTTAGGCCTTGCATTTGTAAATACAGCTGAAACATATGGTAGTAGTCAACAGGAGGAAAGACATCAGATAACCAGATAAAAACCGCCTTTGTGCAACTCTGATACAGGACACACCTCTAATTTTGTGTAATTTTAAGATTAAATAACAACTAAATAGATGAATTATATTTAAAAAAATCATCCTCTCACAATTGACATGAAGGTAAACTTGACCTGTTAAACCTAAAATGATTTTTGAACCAGGCTGTTAACATGTTTATTTCTGCTGTGAAGCTGGCGTTTTTAACATGGAAGTCTTTGGGGATTTGCTCTGTTTTAGAGCCAGACGAGTGAACTATAACTTTTGGGCAACCCGGAAGTGGCTTCACTTTTCTCCAGTGGAGTTTGTCCTTTGTTCCCGACACTTAACATCCAGAGACAAAAATGCCCCAGGTGCACGTCTGAGCTACTTGGCCACAGGGATGTCCCTTTGGCCGAATGGTAAGCGTGCATGACTCTCACCCGGGAGTCTGGGATCAAATCCCGCCTGGGCCCTCCGTTGCGTACCTCGCCACATTCCCCGTCCCGCCAAGCTGCAAAATTTCAGATTTTCCAACAAAGAACATCAGATGCTCAAAAGCCCAAAAATCCACTGCTAGACGGCTCCATGATAGGCGTTCGCACAGGCTTTGCATGTAAACCAGACACCCCTGATGGCCAAATCACGCTTGGTCTGGACGTCATACAGTGCACGTGCACAGTTCTTGGTCCAGAATCTCTGAAGTTCGTTAATGTAAAAAGTTAAGGACGCTTCATAGTTACATCTGGGTAACAACTAAGATCTTGAGGAACTCTGGAGAATTTCTAACTTTTCTTTTGATTCATTTTTATTTTATTTTATCTTTATCTATACAGGTAAGTCCCATTGAGACAGGCAGTCTGAGACCTGTTTACTAACATACATGTCTTTATCTTTAGAATCAAAAAAGCTTTAATCTAAAGTGCATTTATGTGAATATGTTGGAACATTACACACTCCCAGGTGGAGCTTTACACACGCTAACCTTAAAGTTAGCACCATGAGCACCTTCTGCAGATGATCCATCGTATAAATGGAGGGTTTCTGATTGTGTTTGTGCTTCAGTCTTACCAGCAATGACATGTGGGATAGATGTGACATTAAGTTTTTGTTCTGAGCCTTTAACGCCTCCCTTTGGGTCCTGCATCTCCACCACGAAGGACTCCAGCTGGAAGCACAAGAGCAGTGGAAAACATTTATTTACATAAAGATGGAGCCACACTGTTAACACTTGAATTATTAGCATGATCACTGGGCTGGTGACATAAAAGATGTTTAGTCTTCAGTGATTTGATGGATTCAGCAGAAAGAAATTAACCTTATCTGAACAATATCTAGCTCACAAACACCCATAAATATCAACAAAATGTCATTATGTCCAGAATCCAGTGTGTCAGGGACTTAAAGCTATGTGTCCTTAGTCTGTTGTCATTAGCTTTAATCCTGAGCAGAAATCCTGCCTAGCAGCAAGAAGACCAAAATGGTCAATTATAAACTCAAGTTTAAAAACAAACTGGTGATGTCACGAAAGCTGAGCCCCTTTAAAAATTCAGTCAAAATTTATTATTTGACATACCTGGAAGTTTTTATTTTTCCCAATTCAACTTTTTAACATTGATTGCTCATATGTGAAAGATTAAATTTCTGAGACCCTTTGCGTTACTTTATGTTAGAAACTGTGCTCCAAAGCCTGTTTTATACCATCTTATTCCTGTCTTCTGCCCCCTGGTGGACACATGTTGCACAAATAATTATTCTGACACATCATGATGTAAATAACAGCACATTTATGCTTTTTTTCCCCCCATTTATATATTTTAGAATTTTTGTTAAAAGGTCAAAGACCTCAGAATAAAAATAATAATGAAAAATGGTCATTTGCAGCCATTGGATCGGGCTTTAAAGGATTAAAATTCAACTATGGAAGATCAACAGCTCAAACAAGAATATCCATTCTCAAGTCAACTTTATTTATAAAACATTTCAACACAACTCACATTCTTTGTAATTTCACAAACACACAAGAAAAGCTTGCCATGATGCAACTTACGAAATACGGTGATGTTTTTTCAAGAGAAAATGACTGTTATTCGACAAACGCTTCATGCAACACCTCTGCAGGTGAGCTGACAGCCCACATATCCAGTAACAGCGTCAGGTTGTGTGACTGTTCTCACCATGGGACGCTCAGGGTGGGACGCCGTCTACAACAGTTGTTTTTAAACTGAGGGTCGGGACTCCCATAATTTCTGGGGGTCGTCAGATCATTGGGGAAAAAATAGAGGCTACATTTATCAAATAAATTTGGGATTTTTGGGGCTATCAAAATTAACACATTATTGCAAAGAGATTAATCTGTGAAATGAGCACATTAATTTCTTAATTACTGCATAAATAACTAATTCATTACTAATACCATGTTAAAAATCCAAATTTGGCTTTATCTCAGCAAGAGAAGCTGATTTTGGTGTTTCGTCACAGCAGGGGGTCACAAACACAGTATGTTATTTTGGGGGCTGTGGCTCAAAAAGTTTGAAAATCACTGGTCTAGAATATACACCTGTAACACACATGAATACGTGGAACACCTCGTTAAGCAGCAGGGTGTAACAGAGCAGGAAACAAGGGACAAAAACGTGACCCCCTACCTTCCATGTTCTACATGTTTCTCTTCGGTAATATTATTAGACAGCATGTTCAAATTCATGAAGTCGGATGAACCCAGGTTGTTAGCTTACAAAGATGTCTCAAAGACATAAAGATCTGGACGACTCTGAGCTTTCTCCTTCTAAATCCAGGTAGACTGAAGTTCTCTTTGGACCTGAACTCCTCAGGAAGACATGCTTATGTCTGTGAAGGTTCACATTCATCTAGTGATGGTGGTATTCTAACATCAGCAGTTTCACAGGTCCCCCACTATCTCCACCAAAACTGAAGAAACTCTTCTGGATGATGGCCAAACACCTTCAAGGAACTATACCCAGTCCAGCTGATCTGACTCAACCTAAACTGGACTGCCCAGCTATGGAATCACTCTGGCTGGTATCACCTCAGCCTCCAGGACTACAACGTGGAACTTTGGAGTTATGGACCAGAATCTGTCCTTAGACTCACATATAACAGGTTTTTAGGACCACCTTGGACCTCGGACCATCATCTTCAGACTTTGATCCTGATAAATCTTACAGTCAGGTCTGGCTTGGTGACCCTGATCTATTCCTTTAGTCCTGCTGCTATAAGCCGAGGCAGCTGGGGAAAGTCCCATGATGCACTGGGCTCGTCTCTGCTTTCTTTCTACTTCATGTAGAAATATCTGACACTTGTCATTCATTTGTGTTTCTCTTCTTCCTCAGCACGTATCCCTGCTTACAGTCCTGCTGCTGGTTGATCCCCCTTTCCTGTCCTCTCCACCCCAACCTGTCCAGGAAGACTATAAACTGGACGTCTCAAATCTGTCTGGTTTGTTCAGATGCCTTTATCAGAGACACTGATGACATTGAGTTTCTTCTCAAAGTCTTATCCCCGATCACCTCTCGCCCCTGATGCTGCAAACTTAAATAAATAAATATGGAAATGTTTGCTTCTTTTTGCAGGATTTTGTTGCTCAGAGTGAAGCAGCGAAGCAGCAGCTGTATGAGGTTCTGGATGAGAAAAAAATATGATAATCACAAGAGTTGTGTAGCTTTTCCTTCTCTTCCAAAACGATTAAACTTACTAGACACTTCAGATACTTTGCAGTAGACAGATGAAAAAGAAGCTTAGACATGAAACAGTAGAGCCAAGAGTCACGTCTTCACTCTAGTTTTCTGTCTGGATGGAAAGAATGAAGGAATGAATGAAAGAATGAAGGAAGATGGATGGGTAGGTGGATGGATGGATGGATAGATGGATAGTTGGATGGATGCACTAAAGCATTGAAGCATGTATCATAAATAAATGGGTGGGTGGATGGACTGAAGAAAGAAAGATGGAAGGAACAAAGGAAGGGTGGATGGATGGACGGATGGATGGATAGATAGAAAAGTGGATGGATGGACGGATGGATGGAAAGATAGAAAAGTGGATGGATGGATGAAAGCAAGATGGAAAGAAGGTCATGTGGGAGGGAAGGAAGGAAGGAAGGAAGGAAGGAAGGAAGGAAGAAAGGAAGAAAGAAAGAAAGAAAGAAAGAAAGAAAGAAAGAAAGAAAGAAAGAAAGAAAGAAAGAAAGAAAGAAAGAAAGAAAGAAAGAAAGAAAGAAAGAAAGAAAGAAAGAAGATGTATGGGTGGATAGTTGGATGGATGCATGGAAACATGCATGATAGATAGATGGATGGGTGGGTGGATGGACGGATTAATGGATGGATAAACGGACGGACGGATGGATGGATGGATAGATTGATGAATGAGTATTATTCCAGCTTCATTACATTCTGTGTTTTTTACTGAAGTTTCTATATTGTATGAAACACTGATTTCACTGCTGATCTGTCAGCATGTATCTACCACTATTACTCCTACTCCTCCTCCTCCTCTTCCTCCTCCTACTACTATTACTCTTCTTATTACTACTACTTCTACTGTCATATAGCCAGAGGTGCACATCCCTGGTCCAGAAAGTAAAAATCGTGGCCAATCACTGAACCGGCTGAATTTAACCAGCACAGCTCCTCGTTAACGAGCTCGTTAGTGAAACACCTGTCATTCATGTGCAGGCAGATCCACAAACATGGCAGGGTTTTTACTTTGTGTGGCACCTGATCTGTCCTTTTCTGCATTTAGCAGATGCTTTAAAGCCCTAACGACTTACATCTGAGAGAACACAAGCAAGTGATCAAAGCGGAGGGTCCAGCATGGATGAGTGCCGGCCAGACTGCTGCGAGGCCAGGTGGACACAGGTGTATCTGCCAGGTTTCTGTTTGACATACTCCTCCAGCTCTGAACTCAGTGAAACTTCACATTCCTGTCTTCCTTTCCTGAACGTGAGGGAGTCTAACATTTCCAGCTCAGCTCAGGTCAGACTGCTGAACACTTTCCTCTGAGATGACACCTGACAGCAGAGCAGCAGAGCTAATCAGCTTTACGGTGGATTACAGATTATCTTTGATGGGACCAGGTTCCTCTGCTGGGAAGCCAATGACGGGGAAAAAGAAAACTAACTCCTAAACGTCCCATTTTCTACCACCACAATATCTTGTCTATCCGGAAATTTAGAATTGAACTTAGAATAACTTTTACATTTACTATATCTGAATATAAATTTACAATCACTGAAACATATTACAAATGAAACACTATGTGCTGACCTATAATAATGAAGAGGATGTTATCACCCACCTTTTTGAGGCAGTGTATCCGAGGCCGGAAGTGCTGCCCCCGGTTGGGCCGAGCTGTTCTGATGGTCATATCTGCTGCTGGATGAAGATCAAATCAGATGATGAAAAAGCAGCTCTGAGATATCCCACATGTGACAGGTGAGACTTCAGTCAGCAAGTGTGTGTGTATAGTAGACGTTAACACACTCCGGTGAGGATTGTACGCCAGTGCAGAAAAGTCAGATTTATCCACCAATCAGCTGAAGAACCTCCCACAGCATCTGCAGATAAAAGCCTGGCAGGCGGTTCTGAGAGGAGAGCTCGGCTGCAGGTGGACTTCACATTTCTCCACAAAGAAATAGTCTATTCTCATCTGAAAAGTAGGAAAAATAAATGATACTTGTAAAATGTTATATTCCTATTCTTTCTAATGTAAACTGCTCATGACTTGATTTGTTAAGGCTTGACAGGTGTGAGATATCAGAACTCTAACATGCCCTGCAGGCTGGATCATAAGAGAAAAATCTCAGACTTCTCAGGTTGTTTGTGTGAACATCAGGATTTTTTTTCAGCAAACTGCCAACTACTGCGAGTCAGAGGAGGACTCACATTTAGTGCATCAACATATTTTCTTCCCAGTAGAACATATACAACATTTTAGATCAGATGATGAAACATTTGATGGAAAATCTTCACTGATTGTGAATCTGATGGCAGCAACACGTCTGTAAAAAGTTGAAACAAAAACAACAAAAGGCTGGAAACGTAGCAACTGGAGGAGACCTTGACAATGAACTGGTTTAACTGGGAAAAGGTCAGTAACATGACTGGGTATAAAAAGGAGCATTTCAGAGAGGCAGAGTCTCTCAGATGGAAAAATGGACAGAGGTTCACCAATCTGAGGCAAACTGGCTCTAAAAGTTGTGGAACAAGTTCATAAAAATGTTGCTCAGACGTTGAGGATCCTCCACCTACAGTGCAGAATATCATTAGAAGATCGAGAGTATCAGGAGGAATCTCTGTGTGCATGGGACATGGTGATCTTCTGCATTAAAAGCAGACATTATTCTCTACTGGAAATCACTGCATGGACTCAGGAAGACTTCCAGAAATCTCTGTCTGTGAACACAGTTCACCCTGAAATCCACAAATGCAGCTTAAAGCTCTATCATGCAAAGAAGAAGCCATGTGGGATTCACAATCAGTGAATATTTTCCATTAAATGGTAAAATATCTCAGTTTCATCATCTGATTTGTTGTTGACTCTATTTTGAAATATGATGATGATGTTTGGAAATGACTGGATTTTGTTTTTCTTCACATTTCCCACCGAGCCCCAACTTTTAGGGAATTAGGGTTGTGCCAGATTAATCAGACCGTGACGTTAAGAGTTGGATCAGAAATACAAAGGCCAGTTAAGTCTTTGAGCATATTCATAATTGTTCGTTAATGAGTTTATTTCCTACTAAACATTTGCGTCTGATGTAAGAAGTCAGTCAGAGCAGAGCTGAGATGATGATGCTGTAGGAAACACCCGAAAACACCGAAGCTGAAGCGCGTTCACGCGGCTCGGCTCTGCAAGCACTACTGTGATGCGTTAAAAGACAGTTGGTTTTTATTTGAGACCCCAGTACCTTGCACGTAACAGACAAAAATTGGTCATTTAATATGAACGTATTTGACTCTATTTGTTGACTTTATTGTTAATGTGTAAACATGGACATATGATGAATGATTTAACGAAGCTAAAATAAAAATGTATTCTTTGTTTTAGTTAGAATGTAATTTATTTGTGGAAAAAATGCTTTGTTTTACGATGACGACACCACACTTGATACACAGATTAATAAGAAGTTCCGTTTCCCTAAAAGTCGGCCACTAAAGCCGTGAATGTTCCCTAAACGGTGGGGGATTTTCTTACTTCCTACGACCCATGAACGCAGTAGCGGAGTGGAGCGAGCTCAGCCCTCCTCGCGCACTGTATCGATGAAGTTGTTTCAAAGATGGCGGACTTCCTGCCGTCCCGCTCCGTTTTATCAGTATGTTTCCCAAACTGTCTCCTTACAAGCAGCGAAGCGGAGCAGTTGCGGAAATCGAAGGAAATAGATAAATGTATTCATCGAGACAAGACGTACGTTAAAAGGCTAGTAAAGATCCTGCTGCTCGGGGCGGGAGAGAGCGGCAAGTCCACTTTCCTCAAACAGATGCGCATTATCCATGGACAGGACTTTGACCAGAAGGCCAAAGAAGAGTTCCGAGCTACAATCTATAGTAATGTTATTAAAGGTAAGGCGACACTGGGAGGTTGTGGTGCTCGGTGTGGTGGAACCAGCTGGTTTCGCCCTCCGTGTTGGCGTCTGCTTCAGGGTGTAGTAGCTGTGGGAAGTTGGGAGCCATGCTAGCTGCGGATGAACTGATTTGGCCACTTTTCTGTGCTCGACCGACCTAGTCTGGTTAGTTAGCTGGTTAAGCATCCCAGAAACGCCCATGCTGTTTGTGTATGTTGGTGGGACCGAGGCGCGTGCGATGAGGTGTGAGTTGTTCGCTTAGCCGTGTTTTGCTCTCCAGGAGCGCAGCTTGACTTATGGTAAACAATGATTTGACATTGTGTAAGTGTTCCTCATGGCTGCTGGTAGCCGAGACTGTCACTGGAAGGCTTTGGAAAGTGTGTGTTTACCATAAACGCTCCTATCATCCTCTCTGATCACGGCTTTTCCTTTTTACCTGAACTAGCAGCGGGTCTGACCCCTGAACGCCTCACGAAAGGTGTCAGCTGAGGAATAAACAGAGAAATGCTCCAGTTGTGTCATGTTTCAGTTCTACATCAGACATCACGCATTATACTTCATTTGACGTGTGTGTGAGTGTGTGTAATGTATATAAAAATGTCTATTTAGTTTTTTAATCTATTTTTGTTTAGTCTGATAGATCTATACATCTATATGTACATACTCCAATCGTCCTCAAAATTATTCATACCCCCAATAAAGAAAACGCTAAATCCACAAAAGTAATTCAAATAACAAGAAACTAAAGAAGCGAATAATAAATAGAAATTTACTAAACCATAATTTTGTGAAATAAGATATTCCTTTTGAATTGTGGTTGGAAATAATCATTTAAAAAGAACACAAACAAAACTGTCCCAGACACATTAGAGCACCTTCTCCATGAACATTGGACCAAAATACCTGTCAACAGGTGTAGAAGTCTTTTTGAACGTTAGAGAAACAGCTGATTGCAGTGATTGCCTCAAAGTGTTGCTCATCAAAATTTTAGCTTCGGAGCTCCATCATGCTTGTTTTCATGTTTTATTTTTTGTGTGTTCGTTTTTATCATTTTTTTTTAACCACAATTCAAAATCAATATGTAAGAGAAGGAGAGGTTATATCTGTTCCAGCTATTTGTTTAAAAATGTGTCTACATTTTTACTTATTTATTATAGCTGTAGTAATGGAGGTGGGGCAGCAATCCATCAGCTAATCACTCCCATCACAGCAGTCGTTAATATTTGTCTGCCAGGAAACTGTAGTGTACACACAACTGCTCAGCCTGGTGAAATTTATATACAGATAAATATATAAACTTTTAATTAAACTGCTTGCCGCTTTTTAAGTGTCCCATTGTTTGTTCAGCTGTAAACTTGTTTGTTGGTGGTTTCATGCTCATGTTGGGACGGTGACATCAAACGCAGAAATGTCTGCTGTCATTGTGTGTCAGCTGCGTACGCTGGATGTTGGAGGTTGGCTAACATCCTGTATGTGTCTGGAAAAACAACGTGCATTATTATAACAGATGCACCTGTCGGCCAGGCTTTTGATAAAGTTTGTTAGTTTCTGTTTTTAACATCAGGAATCAGATAATCCTTATCTCCATGAAGAAAGCTGAATTGGAATCTTCTTTTAGAGGAGGAAAGAAGGAGCTTATAAAAAAGGCAGAAATGAATGGAAGCTAGATCATTTTCGGACAAAATTTTTATCTGTGAGGTGTTCGGAGAAATTTGGAGTATAGTAAGTTGCAGGTCTACAAATGTTCAATAAATACTCTACAACAAATGCATTACTTGCCTCTTCTAATGCATCTTATAACTTTGTTACGCTGAGTCTCATCATACAGTATTATTATATTGAAGGCAGAGCTACTCACATTCATCCTGTTCGAACACCTGGATCCAGATAAAGCTATGCTAACTATTAGCTTTGTCTGATCACTGTAATCAGTAACAGAAAGAAGAGAACACTGTTTTATCTGTTTTTGCATTGAACCCTTAAAACCTCCTCTAGATCTTCCCGAGGTCTTCCTCTTCTACCATCATCAGTGTCTCATGAACAGTAGTGTGTGTAACTCTGTTGGATAAATTATGATGGATAGTTTACCCTTTAGGTGATCTATGGAAGTTTTCCAGCATTTTATATTCATCCAGGAGGTTTATGTGGTAAATCCACAATGGTCCATGTGAACACCATTATTTGTTCCATTTTCATCATACAAAGATCACTATCACTACTATGGTGCTAAAAGACCTGTATTTAGAACTGGAAATGATGATGAAGCCACTTCCTGTCAACCCTTCCACCAATCAGAGAGCTTAATTTGACGGTAATGTCCAATCAGGTGCAGCCAAAGATCAGCAATGACCAAAAAGCTCTATGTGTGTCTGAAAAGAACAAAAATAATGATCCAGTGATTCACACCCTTAATAACCATATATGGTTCTTTGGCTTATCCTCGTAGGAGCACCCTTATTGGTGCCTGTTAGAACCCTTTGTATGGGTTTAAGTGAAACCTTTTCAAAGGGTTCTGACTCATAAAAGGTTACACCCAGAACAGTTAGTACAAGGTTCTACCAAGAACCCCCCATGAAAGGTTCTACACTGAACTCTCCATTGATGAAGTGGTCCCACCAATGAGGGTTACAGCCAGAATTAGGGGTGGGTAAAAATATCAATTAATCGATGGATCACAAATGCGTCCCTGTGCAATTCAAGGTCGAATCGACAAATCCTCTGAATCGATTCACCTCCTGATGTGAGGGGGAGCTGTTCGTGTTATTTACATTGTATGGACAAAGGCCACGTTAGATCATACAACACCAAAATGGCAACTGCTTTTTATTTGCAGATGTTTTATTACCCCAAAATATAAGGTGGTATACTACATACGATCACATGGGCATAATATTCCCAAATCTACAACAGTTTCTACTTCTAACTGAATCGATATCAAAGCATTTAAATCAATATTGAATTGAATTGAATGGCAACCCAAAGAATTGAAATTGAATTGAATCGTGAGGTTCTAAACAATACCCAGCCTTAGCCAGAACCCTTTTATATTCCAAGGGTTTAATTTAGAACCCACACTGAGAGTTCCACTGAGAACCCTTTTATATTAAAATAGTTTTAACTACAACCCACATTCTTTTATGATTTCACCAATACCCCTCTTGTTTTTCAGTAGTTATAAAAAAAAATTATGTGATTTATCAGGCATAACTATTCAATAACATACACATTATGTTGTCTCCATTCAAATTAGTTGAGATTGAAAAACTATTCAACTAAATCTTTTTGTCCAAAAGTCTTTACACAAAGATGATTGATAAGGTGGGAACACAGTCTGAGGAATATTGGCCCTGTGGGGAATAAAGGTGATGTAGGCCAGTAAAATCGACAGCAACGGTGTTTACTCACTGATTTATACATAACTTCATCCGTGGCAGGATGGGGTTGTGCACGCAGTGGTGTCTGTGTATTTAAGGGCGCATTCAGAAAGCATAGTCTGTGAGTCTCGGTCCGTTTGGGGACTCGGTTCTGCTGGGGGCGGTGGTGGTCTTTCGGACCGAGATCGCGTTCACGTTACACCATAGCCGAACATGCCAAACGAGCCAAACCTTTGGAATAATATTCCCAATCTCAGGTGGCGCTGCATTCAGATTCACTGTAGGTGAGGACAAGACGTACAACGAACAAGAAGGTTCTCACAACTTCCGTTTCCTCCACGAAACATTATTTTTGTGCATATTTACAAGGAGCTGGGATATGCTTTCATCAGACCAAACATCGATTAAAGCTTTTACTTCCTGGTAACTCCATGTCTGACCACGAGCCATCTTTAGAAGTACTGCAGTCCCACATGTGTATTTGTTGTCGTAGCTTTTTTACCCACATTGCCCAATGTTTTACCCACAATGCCAATGCAATTTGTAGTCCACTTCCCGTATTTGATTTACTTGAAACGGACCGAGACCTGCGTTTGTAGGTGGGCCGAGTTTGCTTGTTTGTTCCGGATCAGAGTCTGTTTGCGCATTCACAACTCCCCCAAACGAAGTGGACTTTCTGAGCAAACAGACTCTGATTTGAATCAAAAAAGCTTTGTGAATGCCCCCTAAATACCACATGTTGTATATATATTTGTTTTTTCTCATCACCTAAATCACCTGTTTATTAAAACTATTTGTTAAATCTGTTCAACCTCGCATCTGTGGAAATGTGGAGGTGACAATTCTGTTTCTAGCATCCCTGCGTTCACCCCACCCGCCTCAAATATCCAATTGATCTCACAGTACTTCTCAGAGCCCTTCGAGAAGAAAGTTCTGCATGGCCGAGGCGTCGAGAACATGCCGCAAGCCGTCCTCGATCATGTCCGCGAGAACAAAATGACGTCATTTTGTTCTAGAATGTCTGAACTGGGCTTGGTGGGTGTCGCAATCCTGCCTTTTCCCACCACAAGACCGGATCGTTGCTCTGAGTGTCTCGGTTTCAATATGGGTATCATTACAGCCCTACTGTGGGGGGCTTTATCACTTGTATATATTATATTGTAAGTAGATAAATGCTCGTTTAGTTGAAGTTGTTGGGTTTCTGTGTTGAATCATTAATGGGTCTTATATCCTGTGTGGTTGACTACTGCTGTTGTTCGCAGCTCAAAGCAGAAGTGGGAAAATGCAGGAAGGCCAAATGTTTTCCTCAGTAACTGAAGATATTTAGACAGAATCAAAACACTTCAGCCCTCAGCTCACGCACCATCCACAGGGTGGGTTTGACCTGTGTGGAGACGGTGAGGGAACAGAGTCAGATGAGGAGGTGATGCAGAGTTCACTGAGTGGTCGTATCAGCATCCATCCCAGATCACTGCTCATGTTTGCTCCCTGGCCTGCAGGGATTCAACACTTTACACTAAATCAGATTTCTGTTTGCAAAGTTTGTCATTTCTAAGAGTTTTTGTCTGGTCATGGATGGATGAAAGTTCAGACTTGATTTAAACTCTGAAACTAGTTTCACTTTCATGTTGCTTTGGTTGGATACTGGACACTTTCAGGTGTATGGACCCAGTTAATCTGTATAATAGGTACCTGTTCAAGTCCAACACTGGCAATAATGCATTCACTTCTACTGAAACATGTTTATTATTTACCAAGGGTGCCCAGAGTTTGTCCTCAAGGGCCTCTGTCCTGCAGGCCTATAAAGTTCTGTACAATCACTCACTAATTTGACTTGGGTGTGTTGGAACAAGGATACAATCAAAACCTGGACTAGAGCTGGACTCCCCTCCCATAGACTGTACGCAAAACAACTAAGTCCTGTCGTCTGCAGAAATTCTCGTATTGTTCTGCAGCTGTGGGGAGTATCAGAGATGGACAAGAAGATGAGTACAGAGAACTGAGCAGTTTGCGAGATGCTGCAGAAGCTTCTTGAAGACAGGAGGAGGAGCAGACTCTACTTCTCTGAAGGAAGCTGAGATTCTTTAATATTTGAACCAAGATATTTCAGATCTTGGAGCGGATGGTCTAGAGCAGGGGTGCCCAAGTCCAGTCCCCGAGAGCTACTATCCTGCACATTTTGGTTGCGCTCCTTCTCCAACACACCTGAATCAAATAAATGGCTCGTTATCTGGCCTCCGCAGGGCTGGATGACATGCACATGAGGGAATTAGCCACTTGGCTCAGGTTTGTTGGAGAGGGTATGTATAAATGTTGCAGGATAGTCAGCTCCCGGGGACCGGACTTGGGCACGCCTGGTCTAGAGGAGAATGCTGGACAAGCTGCTGAACATGATGGACAACCTTTGATCCTCTTCAACACAGTTGTTAAGAAACAACAGTCAGAGGCTTTCCCCGGGTATCGGTCCCCAGCCTGACCGATATGGATTTTTTGAGGCTGGTTCCAATATTTCGCCAACAAAAATCCTGATGACCAAATTAATAAGGCTATTAATAAGAAATATATTATTAATAAAAAAAAAAAACTTATTCCAATATAGGAATGTAACGATATGATAATTTCATATCACGGTTATTGTGACCAAAATGATCACGATTATCATTATTATCGCGGTATTATTGAAATACCCCACTCCATCTTTAAAAATATCCAAAATGAATCTAGACGTCTACTTTATTCTCTTTTAAAGGGGGAAAATCTCCACAGAACTGTTCATGTGGCTGCCTTTGTTGCTTTCCACCACGTTTTCATAAATTAAATAATGCAAACTGGGACTGTTGATGCTTTTCCTGGCAACAAGTAGCATCATAGTAAGTTTTTCAAAGTGCAGGTATTAGTCACGGTTTTAACGATAATTAAAATTTGAAACGGTATTACTAATCGTTGGGAATTTTATCACGATTAACCATTTTATCGGTTATCGTTACATCCCTACTCCAATATTTCCTCCTCTACATTCATTTAATTATATCAGTGTGTGAATGCATAAATGCATTTGCTGGTTCCACGGAATAATTTTTATGGTGTTTCGATTCTTTTTTATTCGATCCTTGACTTCATACGCTTCTACATTTCCTGCTCCGACAGGGAAAAGCACGCCACTGCGTTGTAGGGCTGTTCAATTATGGAAAAAATCATTATCACGATTATTTTGGTCAATATTGAAATCACTATTATTCAAGCTATCATTCTGTTAGTTAAACAATGCATTTATTCAGCATTTCTCTCTGTCCAAAAATACTTTATTAATAATCTGCGCAAAACACAACACACCTCCTTCGCTCTCAGCTTTGTGAATGTAGGTTGTAGCAGAGCCATGTGGAAAGGAATGCACTGCGCATGCGCTTTTCTTTCAGAAATTGTGTAAGGAAAAATGGCACATAAGTTGTTTCTACTTGACCATATGAGTTTGGAGATTGAAATCGCGATTAAATTTTGATTAATTGCACAGCCCTACTGCGTTGCCATGGTACCGTAGATCAGGGAGTCTGTGATAGGCTACAAGGGTCTATTGAATAAGCTGCGAGAGCGCACTGATCCAGGATAAGTTTCATCAGGCTTGATGACTCCGTCTCTGCTCATCCTGGCTGTTCTTTGTTCAGCCAATTAAGCCCAGACGCCCTTGTTTTTCATGAGCCCAGCTAAGTTTTTTTTTTTTTTTTTTAGGGATACACAATATTGGAATTTTGGCCGATATCCGCTATGCCCATATTTTAAAACTCGCGGCGATAACTGATATCAATACCAATATTAAAGCTGAACAGAATAAGCAGTCATTTCAAATATCAGTTTTGTTATCTGTTTCCGACACTTTCAAAAGTAGGGTGGGAAGAAATATCAATATACTGAAATATTGCAATATTTTCATATTTTGATATCAAATCGATGTTTAACAACGCGGTATTGATCTATTTTACTTACAAAATCTCACGAGATTTCATGAATTCTCGTGAGATTTTGTGTAACAGAACGATGAAATATTGCGGGATTTCTTTAGTAAAATAGATTAATGCAGCATTTTTAAATGTCAATATATCAGCATATGAAAATACTGTGATATTTCAGTGTGTTGATATTTTTCCCACCTCTCGTCTTTAGAAGTATTTAAATCTGTAAAAAGAAGTTTTTGAAGAAGTTTTTTTGTGTGTGTGTGTGTGTGTTTTAAGACTTTAGAAACAGCAGACTGATTGGTTAAATATTGGTTAAATATCGGTGGGGTGGCCGATGTCTGATACTCAGTTTTAAGGCCGATACCGATAGGGGGCTGATTACATCGTGCATCCCTAGTTCTTTGTTGTTGTTTTTTTTTATCCAGGATGTCTTAATCCTACTTTTGTGCCACAGGCCCCTGCTATACTAGCAAATATTCAATCATTTCTTAGGATTTTAACTCTTTGAATGCTGATTTGATTGTGTGAATTATTGCTATGATTTATTACAAAACAGGGAAAACGTGTGATCTACATAAATATCAGGAGTATGGGTCTGTGGTGGTGATGAGACCCCTTGGATATGCCAAAGATTCGCACAATCTTCAAATATGCACATTTGATTGCATATTTTTTGTGTAGTGTCAGATACTCCATCTGGTGACCTTCTGGGCTTGTAGTACTTTAACCCTTTAAATGCCAGTTTTAATATTAGAATTACTACTTAAAAACACTCAAAACACCCTTAAGGATACAGAGCCATCCTTCTAATATTTATGTAGGGAAGTTGTGGTAGTTAGAAGCAGGTCTGAATTTGTAGTGATTTATGGGGAGGAAAAAGCAGATTTTGATTATTTTATCTGGGTTTTTTTTTTTTCAGTTGTTTTTTTTGCACATTTTGTCAACCAAAGTCTGAAGAGGGTGGTAAATATGAGGAGGACACGAGGGTTAAAAAAAAAAAGAAAAAGGAAAGGGGGAAGGAGTCTGTCGCATGTATTTGATGTTTCAGAGCGGAATCCTCATGTTTTTCCCTCCCTCCTCCTTCAGGTATCCGAGTGTTGGTGGATGCTAGAGAAAAACTGCACATCCCATGGGGTAAACCAACCAATCAGCAGCACGGAGACACCATGATGGCGTTCGACACCCGATCAGCTATGGCCCATGGTCACGGCATGGTGGAGCCCAAAGTTTTTCAGCACTACCTGCCTTCTATCCGGGCTCTGTGGGCTGATCAGGGCATCCAGAACGCCTATGATCGCCGGAGAGAGTTTCAGCTGGTGAGTAATGTTGTTATTGACAACACAACGCTCAGGTGAACCAACATGGACACCTGAATAAGGTCTTTAACACCCTCCAACTGCTCCCAGGGTGCTTTAATTAGCAGCCCACTGCTCTCAGGTTCAACTTGAGATGGGTTAAATGCAGAGAATGAATTTCCTAATTGGCACACTAATTTGGATTAATAAAGTATCTATTATTTATTATTTTTTCAAACCTCAACCAAACAAATCAACATGATGCCAGTAGGGGTGGGTTTTAAAAATCAATCAAATTCAGATTTAATCACTGTATTTTCCTGATTGTAAGTCATAGTTTTTTTATAGTTTGGATGGTCCTGCGACTTGTTTATCAAAATATAATTTAACATATTATTTTTAACTTACTGACATAAACTAAGTATTAGTGCTGCTTGATTATGGCAAAAATAATCACAATTGTGAATATAATCACATTTGTTCCAGAACAGCAAAAAAAAAAAAGAGAAACTTTTTTCTGTCAACATTTTCATTTTTTGGTTTTAGTTTTACTATCATCTATTTTTGCAGCTAATGCAGCTGACTCATCATCATCCCTGCTGCTGGTCTCTGGTCTAATATCTCCTCCCAGACCTTGCTACCTCTGTTGTGGCAATAAAGATTTCTTTTAAATAAAAGCAAAAATGAGCAGATGTTCTGCATTTAAATGAAAGAGATTGGGTTTATTCCTCGCTTGAACTAATTAGCAGGATATGCACCACAAAAACAACCAGAGATGGACACCCTAATCCTGAAGAGTAAAAATCGTGTCTAAAAGTTGTTCCAACCAACTACTAAACCAGCTGAATTTAATCAGCACAGCTCCTCTGCAGGGAGATGAGCTCATTAGTCAAAACACCTCTTCTAAATGTGCAGGTAGATCCAAAAACATGGCAGGATTTCTACTTTCTGTGGCACCTGAAATGTCCCACCTCTGGTTATCTACAGCAGTAGTATTCTTGTTAACTAGCTTAACATAACTGGTCATCATTAAGCTAACATTATCTGACATTAGTCAACTTACACTTTTTGTTTGGAGAAAATTTGAGAAAAATTTCTTGCTTTTTGTCTTGATTGGTGTCTGTTGATAAGATGAAGCCTCCATTTTGTACCACCTTCTTCTTGGTCCTTGCGCCCGCTGCTGCTAATGAGGGGTCCCCGGTGGGTTTAAGTAGGGCTGGACGATATAGTAAAAAAGATTATCGATAAAAAAAATCTGTATCGATCGATATCGATATTTATCAAAAAAAAAAAAAAAGCCATTATCAAATTAAAAGCTATTTTAGGTGCAGCCCTGGCCATTTAAGCTTTTGCTGAATGACCTACTTATAATAAAGATCAAACTAAAGCCGTTTTCAGACTTGCATTGCGGAACATGAGCGGTAAAGTCCATCCGCTCTTTAAACAGACTCGTCTTTTCAAACATGTCGCTTCCTTGCGGACTTATCGTGTCCCGGCGCTTTCATACATCAGGAAATGTTGCAGAAAAGTCAGCACAGCCCCGCTCTCCCTTCAACTCTGTCCAGAACATTTTCTTGTGCTTTCAGCCAAAATGACGTGCCGCAACATTTCCGCTCTTGTGACATGTAGAGCAGCCGGTACATGTCCACTACATCTCTGAGGTAAAAGACCGGTACGCATGTCTGAATGCAGACGTTATAAAGGACAGAGTTCGCAATATTACCGCTTTCCAGTGGAAGTCTGAAAGGAGCATAACACTGAATTCCAGTTCAGCCTTTGCCTGGGTCTGCATTTGTGATTGGTTTGGATGAAGGAGTGACTGTAGTATCATGCTACCTGATAGGCTACAGCAGAAAACTGTGCTTCTATATTGAACTTTTATTGACCCTCTTTTTTTATATTGAAAAAACCTCTATTGATTGATATATATTGATATTGAATTATCGTCCAGCCCTACGTTTAAGACCGCTCAGAAAAACATGACGCCACATGCTAATAACAGATTAAACTGTTGTATTGACTGAAAAACATGCAGTAAACAGAGGGCACAGATACAGGAAGTGCGGGAGACATGTACCATGCCCCCATTACGCCCGTGTTTGTGTGTATGAAGGAGAGCAATATGAAAAAGGAGCGCTGTGACGGTATGATCTGTTTTTGTTTTTGTTTTCAAAATCCAATTTGTGGTGCTTTGAGTTGAATCCGTGGCGCTGCGGCACACGTTGGTCTATGAGTGGGAAACACTGGGAACGGGAATAAGCAACACTAGGAACGACGATTACGCAGCACTCTGAACTGGAACGAGCAGCCGCAGGAGCATAAGGATGCTGGACTTCCCTGTATGAGGCTCATGATGAATGAACTCACAAATGCTCTGATTCGCAGTTGTGTTTTGGATTTAAAAATGCACACGTTTTGTTTCACAAATGTCCACACTCTGGTTCACAGAAGTAATTTTGAAGCACACTTGTAATATAAATTCAGAAATGCACACAATCTGTTTCACAAATATAATTCACACATTTGTAATATAAATTCACATATCATGCAAATCGCCGAGTGTGCATTTACAGTTTCTTGTTTATGGTTGTCGCTGCATTTGTGAGAGAAATCTGTGAGGTGAATTTTGACTCTCCCTTGATGTCACAGGTCAACTAACGCACCATTGGCTGATAAATCTATCAGTCAAATTTACAATTCTGATCGACAGATTCATCAGTTAATCAGGTGTATTTGCTTTCAACCAGTTGTATTACTCCTCACATTTTCACACTCACAGAAATAATATAATGCTTTAATATATCTATATATACCATGTTAGGTTACTATACTATACTACAGTATATAATATGTACTTTTATTATATTTATTATTGTTCATTATTTCTATGTGGTGGGGCAGTAGAGTTGTGGTGAAATCTAACGGTTTCTGGGTAAAATGCTCGTCCATATCAAACATCAGTGTTCCATTTGGGAAAGCACTAAAGGAGACAAATGATTGGCTGAAGGTGAACACACCCAGTCAACTGATGGATCTGTCAATCAGAATTGTAAATTTGATTGACGGCCAATGTTGAGTTTGTTGACCTGCAACGTCAGGGAAGTTTCAAAATTCACCACACAGATTTCTCACAAATGCAGAGACATGTGCAAATGGGAAACAGTTTGTACAATTTTCATAGTTGGTACAATTTATATTACAAGAGTGCCTCAAAATTATATTCATGAACCAAAGTGTGAGTATTTGTGAAACAAAACGTGTGCATTTCTAAATCCGAAATACAACTGTGAAACAGAGCGTGCGCATTTGTGAAAAAACCCTGCGAGTTAATTCGTTATGAGACTGATCTGGCCTCATATTCCTGAAGTTTCTGTATTTTTTGCTCTCTGATATCTCCAGAATTCGCTTCTTTTTCAGGTTTATTCATGCTGAGAGATGGCCTGTTTGCTCCATCAGTGGAGCCACTGAAGAAATGAAATGCTTATAGCCATGACTGACATGAAGTTTTTTCACATCTCTGTAGATTTAATGTGTTGACATGGAGAGAAAACCCAACGAATGTTGGGTTTGAAGTGGTTAGTTGGTTTTGTGTTGTGTTACAATTGAAATGGACTTCTCTCTTTTTCTCAGGGGGAGTCGGTCAAGTATTTCCTGGACAATTTGGAAAAGCTGGGACAGTCGGTAAGTTCCACCCACACGAGCTTGAAACGGGCAGGATGGCTGCTGGAGCAGATGGATGTGATAACGCTGAGCTGGTGTAGCTGAAAACAGAAGTGAAAGTGTTGTCTTCCTGTCCACAGTCGTGACTTCACTGTGGTTTTGTTCCTGTGTTGGCTCACTGTGACTGCCTGAGTCACGCTACAGGTAGCGTTCGGGGGACATTTCACAAACACGCTTACAGAGAAGAGGATTGGAAAAACAATGCAGGTTTACAGACGCAGGGCTAGAGCCCCTACATGTAGAGGAAAATTCATCCAGAGGCCTGCTGTATCAGGAGAGGAACAGGTTGCACTTAGAAAAACAGCAATCTGCATTCATGTGACCATCTGAAAGCCGAAGAAAAAAAGACTAGCCAAGCAGAAGTTTCTGTTTCCAGCTGCCAATCAGGGTGTTTCTTCTGAGAAATGAGGGAAATGAATCTAGATAGAAGATCAGTTTTCCCATCTGTGGCGTCATCGAGAGCTTTCGTCTAGTGGAAAATTACCTAAACTGTTTAATAAGTGTTAAACAGGAGTAAAATATGCATTTATAAAGAAACACTTAATTTCCACTGTGAGTCTGAATGTAAGCACAGCCCAGATAAATGTATCCCTTTATCATCATGCTGAACTAATATTAAGTACTATAATGATCCTCCATGAAAACCTGTAAAAGTGATTGATTAGTCATTTAAAAAAATCAAGAAAAAGGAAACAAGACGGTGCTCAAGGAATGTAGTCCTTTCCAGCATTTCCTGGGTCCCGTCCCAGTGGGACCTATCCAGAATATCTCCCCTTAGGCATCCTAACCAGATGTCCGAGCCTCCTCATCTGGCTCCCTGGAAGTAGAGGAGCAGCAGTTCTACTTTGGTTTCCTCCTGGATGACGAGCTCACCCTGTCTGTAAGGGAGAGTCCAGACACCTTAAGGTGGAAATGCATTTTAGACACTTTTATGCATGATCTGGTTCTTTGGGTCGCTACCCACAGCTGGTGATCATAGGTGAGGGTACTAGGAACATACAGATTGACCGGGTAAATCCACAGCTTCTCCTTTCAGCTCAGACCCACAGCATCCAGAGCCTTGATTAACTCTGGGTGGATTTAATCCCACCCTGGGGGGCCTGTCACAAAGGAGCCTTTAAACCAACTCAGCGACTTCAAGATGGCAGAGCCCACCCTGAGTCCCCCAACGCTGTGTCCTCATCAAAAAACGTGTTGGTTTGATTAAGTAAGAAGGTTTTCGAAGTATTCCTTCCACAGACCAGCAAAGTGCCTAATTAAAGTCAACAGCATCCTTTCCTTTAGGTCTGAAGGAGCTTGGTCCTGTAGCAGGTGAGGCGTGGTACTGATGTAGCTGTAGCAGGTGGGGCGTGGCGCTGATATAGCTGTAGCAGGTGGGGCGTGGTCTGGATGTAGTTGTAACGGGGGGGCGTGGTCTGGATGTATCTGTAGCAGGTGGGGCGTGGCGTTGATGTAGCTGTAGCAGGTGGGGCACGGTCTGGATGTATCTGTAGAAGATGGGGCGTGGCGCCGCTGTAGCAGGTGGGGTGTGGTCCTGATGTATCTGTAGCAGGTGGGGCGTGGCGCCGCTGTAGCAGGTGGGGCGTGGTCCTGATGTAGCTGTAGCAGGTGTGGCCTGGTCCTGATGTAGCTTTAGTAAGTGGGGCGTGGTCCTGATGTAGCTTTAGCAGGTGGGGCGTGGTCCTGATGTAGCTTTAGTAGGTGGGGCGTGGTTCTGATGTAGCTGTAGCAGGTGGGGCGTTATGCTGATGTAGCTGTAGCAGGTGGGGCGTGGTGCTGACGTAGCTTTAGCAGGTGTGGCCTGGTCCTGATGTAGCTTCAACAGGTGGGGCGTGGTGCTGATGTAGCTGTAGCAGGTGGGGCGTGGTGCTGATGTAGCTGTAGGAGGTGGGGGTGTGTGATGATGATGTGTGTGTGGGTGTGTGTGTGTGATGTAGATGTAGTGTAGAGTGGGGTGTGTGTCTGATGTAGCTGTAGCAGGTGGGGCGTGGTGCTGATGTAGACATTGACATTGTAAATCCCTGTTGTATTCTCGTTTCCTTGTAGAAAACTGGGTCAGGAATCGATAAGGGAATCAATAAAGGACGGGATAGATTGGCACTATTACTGATGGTATTGATAATAATAAAATTGTATCAGTTTCCATCCCTGGGTGAGACCACCATCATCCCCTGACCTGCTAAAAATACAACATTCTCAATTCTTTCCAACCCCCATAGTTGCAGAATAATCTGGAACCCTGTGCAGCAGGTTAGGAGTGTGTCGGGAGAACAAATTTGTTATTTATGTGCATGTGTGTGTGTGAGCGTGCACGCTTGGTGTATCCTGTGTCACCAATGATTCACCGCATCTGGAATGCCGTGAATTTGGATCTGTTGTAACCATTATACACACACAGGACTGGGAATAATCCATCATTAAATGATTGAGTGGACAGTCAGAACAGGCAGCAGTCGAGACTGTGTCGGCTTTAATCAGATTACAGCTGATTTCCAAGTAGCTCTGAGACACCGTGATCCCTGAGACTCCCTCTCTCCTCCAGCCTCTCCTTTGTTTATGTGCTCTGGTATTTCAGGAATGCAGAGTGTTAAACAGGGATGTCCCCAAAGCAGCCATGTGCAGCGATTTTATCTGCGCTTCTTCCCGCTCGGAGCCGGGTGATGGTCTCCAAGAAGTTGTTAATAAGACATGACTAAAATCGAATTGTGACGAGGATGGAGTGAAAGGGAGAGACGTGATGTCGGTGCATCAAGAAACCTTCACGCAGATGGTTTCTATCGTTGTAGTAATGACTGAAGAAGTCTGCTTTCATCCTTCACAGCTGGCTGCTGATGAATGAATATCTCTACTGCTGCTGGGTTTTCTTTTAACAATAGTTATTATATAATAATAGTAGTAATGAAGAACTCAATATTTCAAGTGATTATATACAGTCTGTATTAAAATAGATAAAATATGTCATTGAAAGTTGAATTTATTCTTTATTATTAATAAACGAAGATCTTTATATTATAAAATCTTTAAAGTTAATATTTCTTCACGTATTTTATGGTAGTTTTAGTGAGAGTCCAAAAGGGGATTATGATCATGTCCTAAACTCCAAATGGAAGTGATGTGTTGGTGTTATGTGAATGCACAGGAGTGCAGATGCAGGACATGTCGATAGGCGGGATGTTAGGACACCACCAGTCCACATCAGAACCGTCATGGCCCAGACCAAAGCTAAGGTTTATTTTTAGTTCACCAAATTTAACTGATTTTTGTTAAATTTCCTGGAAATATAACTTCCAGGCTCATCATGTCTTTGACCAGCTGCTAGTCACCCAGACCACTGGAAAAAGACGTTTTTTTTTATAACAATCACAAATTTAGCTTGAAGAGATATTTGTAAGACCTAAAATGTATAAGTTTTGATATGAATCTTAAAGCTGCTGTGTTCCTGAATGCATCATCTCCTTGCAGGACTACCTCCCCACCCAGCAGGACATCCTCCTGGCCAGAAAGCCCACTAAAGGCATCCACGAGTACAACTTTGAGATTAAGAATGTGCCCTTCATCATGGTGGACGTCGGCGGGCAGCGGTCCGAGAGGCGGCGCTGGTTCGAGTGCTTCGACTCGGTCACTTCCATCCTCTTCCTCGTCTCGTCTTCTGAATACGACCAGGTGAGTCGGCTTCAGCTTACACCTGCAGCATTTCATCTCTGGACATCCGTATGTAGGACTGAGTGTTTCATGAAGTCTGATCATTTTATTAATGTTGCAACTAATCCTATAAGTCATCTAAAGATTCTTTCAAGTAACGAGTGCAAGAGCTTAAAGTATGATGAAATAACCACATACAACAAAATAAAACAAAACTGCTGTTGCTATAAAGTGAAAAAATTAAGCTGTTTTGCAACCAAAACCTTTTTCTCAGTGTTTCTGTTGTTTCATAGAAGTAAACAACTGTTCAGATGTTCCAGGTTTCAGTAACGAAATAAAAAATGTTGGCATCAAAGTCACTTTTCCACCTGAATCTCCTCGTCGTTGCACAAAAGGCTAGTTTTCTCAGTTTTTTGGTCAAAAGCAGCATTTTTGCTGCAACAAGTCTATGTTCTACTGGAGATTATTAAAGAACGGAAAACCTAGAAACAAAACGTTTTCTGATCAATTAAGAGAGTACGCACTTTTCTTTTAATAGTTTTCATGTTTCTGTGGTCCTAGAATTGAATATTATGTTGGTCTTGAAAGATGATCTAAGATGCTGGCAGTATGGGGCACTAATTATTAGGGCTGGGAAAAATATTGATGCACTGAAATATCGCGATATTTTCATATGCTGATATCATATCGATATGTAAAAATGTGGTATCGATCTATTTTACTAATGAAATCTCGCGAGATTTCGTTGTTCAGTCAAGAAATCTCGCAGGTTTTTGTGAGATCTCGCGAGATTTCACCGTTTTCTTACGAAATCTCGCAAGATTTTGTTGGTAAAATAGATCAATATTTCATTTTTGAATCTCTAAATGAAATCTGCATATGAAAATAATGCGATATTTCAGTGTATCGATTTTTTTTTTTCCCCAGCCCTACTAATTATGGCTGGCAGCCAATGAGTTAAAGACCGTTTCTGGTGGCAGTTCGAGGAAAAACCAGAAGAAACCACTGAGAGAACTAGATTTAATCAGGTGGTGTTAAAAGACAAAAGGTGTTTCTTCGGCTGGTGGTAAACCTCTGATCAGAGATATGTGAGCTGAAGTTGGAAATGTCGGCTCAGAAATACTGATACAGACGGGAGAAACCACAAAAACTCCAGCTGAGATGAGTGGAAACAAAAGCAGAACTTGTGACAAAAGCTGTGTAACGCACTGGCTCTGGCTCTTCCTGTTTCCACTGATGCGTTCCCACGGAGCAGTGATGCTCTAGAAATGATGACAGCTTCCTTCAAGTCCATCTGTCAAGTTCAGTGCAGTTCATTTTAGAGAAAAGCTGAACTGTATTCGTAAATAAAACCAGGAAACACTGATTTATAAATCTCATCAACATATTTTATTCCCAGTGGAACATAAACAACATATCAGATGATAAAACTGAAATAGTTTATCATTTGTATTCACTGATTGTAAATCTGATGGCAGCAACATGTCTGTAAAAAGTAGTTCCAGGGCGATATTTATCATTTTGTAGCAACACATCTGTTTTAAGTAGTAGGCCCATTTTTAGATGGGCCTTACAGGGGCCAGAAACTTCCTCCAGTGTTACCGACACCACTTGCATGCACATTAGTATAACTGAAGACACCAAGATGTCTAAGCAGTTACATGCATTCTGGGAGGGGGAGTCCCTGGGCATTGTAAACAAACAGGCAGAGAGCCCAGAGGACTCGGACGTCCTACAAAGCTTTGAATGGTCGTTTCCACCCAGTCATGCCCTCATTTAACCAGATATAGAGACAACACGTCCCTCTGTTTCGATCAGTTATCCTTTAAGCACTGGCTCTACCACCAGACTGCCCTTAAACTTTCAGAGGCGAGCTTTAAATCTGTCGTTCAAAATAATATTAACTGAACCTAAATAACTTTCTTTTCTTTTCAACCTGGACCTTATTTCTAGGAATTTATATGTGCATTTACTCACCGGTAACATTTCTGTTACCAGTCATCTCTGACTCCTTAGGGGGATTAAAATAAAGGGAGAGAGAGGGGGAAAGAGAATGTGTCTTCTTAAAAAAATTTCTGCAAAACTCCTGAATGTCAGAAATGACTTTAAAATTATATTGTTAAACTTTTGGCCACTATGGGTACTAAACCTGTAATTTCCCAAAAGTAATACAACTGTCTCAAAATTAAACAGTCTCAGCTCTGTTTTGGAAAAGTGTTGCCGACCACTTTGAAAAGCTGATTTTTAAGTCATCAAGCCATTAATCAAAGTGCTCCAGGTTACATGATCCAATGAGAGACGGGCCCGCTCCTGAGAAGTTACAATGCCTGGTTTTTGAGAATGCCAGCTCCCCTTGGAGCAATGACATGCGTCAAATGCTCTATATTGACCGCAGAAATCAGCTGTAGTTATATTAATAATAATGTTTATATATATATGAATATAATGTATCATAATATTTGGCTAACATTGGGTTCAAAAGTTGCACAGTATCACTTTAAGACAAATGAAGGAGTACTTTTGTCCTGTGAGATCAGAGTTTCATGGATTGCAGTTTTTTGTTGTCTGGCTAGCTAGCTGTGTTCAGCTGTGTTCAGCTGTGCTGCGGGCGTGCGCGTCAGTGGGCGCGCAGCCAGTATAGTGTGGAGAATGTCCCGAATATCTAACGAAAAGCTAAATCTGAACTCGCAGGACAAGAGTACTCGTTCGTTCATTCATTCTTCTTAAAGTATTGGAGAAATTAAGGAAACTAAGTTATAATGCCTTAGAGCGAGGCCCATTCATTTTGCCCCCTTCAGTCCCATTATATATGTGTTTCCCAGCACTGGTCTGGGAGTGTCCCATGTGTTTGGGGCTATATATACACTATGAGGTCTATATGCACAGATTAGATATGATGCATAAATATAATAATTTAAAATGGTTAAATATAAATATATAATTAATTTCAAAATTAAATAATTTCAAATAATAAAATCTTATAATTAAAACAATCGCGTGGGTGGGTATGAAATAAAAAAAAAATAGTAGGCTGAATATATGGGGCAGGAAAAAAAAAAAAGAGAAGAAAAAAGAAGAGAAAAATAAAAAGAAGGAAAAAAAAATAATAAAAAATAAAAAAAAAAAAAAAAAAAAAAAAAAAAAAAAAATTTAAATATAATTCCTACAGTTGGGGTCTTATGCTTTCTCTTTTATTTATTAAAAAGAGGGGGGGGGGAAGGGATGGGGAAATTTTATGATTTGATTTTAAAAAATAAAATAAAAAATTAAAAACTAAAATAAAAAAAATTTTTAAAAAGATCTGAGAGAGCTCGAAAAAATGAAAAAAACAACAAATAATAGAACAAAAATTTTACACAGGCGGGGGGAGCGGGGGGGAGAGTGGGGAAAAGGGATTGGGAGGGAAAATGCTAAAGGGCATCCCGGAAAAAAATAAGGAAAAAAAATCAAAGGTTTTGGTGGAAAAAGGGATACACAGGGGCACATGAAGGGTGTATGGATTAAATAAAAATATTATAAAGGACAAAAAAAGCGGGGGAGGGGGGGGGCGGGGTGGGGGAATGTTGGGGGGAAAGAATCATCGGAATGGTGGGATGTTTTTTATTTTTTTAAATACCCTCATTCCAACCATAGAATGAAAAAATTGTCGGAATGATGAGACCTTTGCGAATTTCGACAATTGGGGACCCATGTCGGAGTGGAGGAATGTCGGAATGGTGATTGCCTCCCACTCACACTTTCTATGTCGGGCCTCCTTTTCATTTAACTACTGCTCAAATCTTAATAGTGCGCCAAAAATAAGCTAAATTGTCGCAGATTTGATGATGTGTGGAACGCAATGTGTAAGAAGATCCGATCTGCCTGCTTACACTGCAGTCGCATTGTCACACATCTGATTGATGTCCGATTTATTTCCACATATGAATGAGGCCTGTATCCAATCTCAACAGATCCGAATGCATGTGTCTTTTTCCTGTTTACATTGTTAAAAAGCAGATCAGATTTGTTAAAAAGCAGATCAGATTTGTTAAAAAGCAGATCGGATTTGAGACGCATAAGAGCAAAAGATTGGAGTGGGCTCTATGAACGACTCCACTACTCCCTGAACTTAAGGTAGCTACTTTGTTTCCTGTCTTTCAGTGCTGGATGAACTGATTAATCCAGGTGTGTCTGGCCAGTTACTGAGGTCAGGCACACCCGGATTAATCGGTTCGTCCACTAATGAAAGACGGGAAACAAAGGAGCTACCTTAAGTTCAGGGAAGTGGTGGAGGTGTGCATAGAGCCCATTGGGTCACATTTCACTGACAGTGTAAATGAGGCCTTGGAAACAACCCTAATTTATCACACCTGAATCAAATGAATGGCTTGTTAAAAGGCCTGCAAAGAACTTGATGAGGAAGCTCATGAATCTGGATTAAGTGTAGGAGTAGGAACATATGGAAGACATGCAGGGCAGTGGGTCCTGGGAAACTGCATTATACGCGGAGGGTGACTTAATCTAAACTCCTCACTTCACCAGAATCACTCCCAATGATGATCAGGTCTCACCTGTCTGATCAGTGATGATGATTTATGTTTTCTGTAAGATGACTGAATCATTATTATTTAGAGGAAATAAAGAAGGAAGCTGAGATTTCCTGCAGAACACCTGCAGAAATTATGCAGTTTCCTTCGTCTTCCACTGGATTCTGCATGTATGCAAGTCAGAGTTGGGCTGATTTTCACATCTGTGTGGAAATGTTCACACGCTCACGTATGTGCATACGAATGGTTGCCAGTTAACCTGATTAGATGTCAAAGTCTCAAAGTCCAGTTGTAACTTCCAGCCTTTTGTTGCTCCTGTTCCAACTTTTTACAGATGTGCTGCTGCCATCAGATTCACAATCAGATACAGATCTGATAGTTTTACTGGGAGTGACATATGTTGATGAGATTCTGCTTTTATTTACATTTTATCCTTGTGTTTGGTAATTAGGATTGTAGGATCTTGTGTTGTAAGTCCGGATCGTTGACTTCTGTCCTCTTCATCCTGCAGGTGTTGATGGAGGACCGGCAGACAAACAGGCTGAGCGAGTCCCTCAACATCTTCGAGACCATCGTCAACAACCGGGTGTTCAGCAACGTCTCCATCATCCTGTTCCTGAACAAGACGGACCTGCTGGAGGAGAAGGTGAAGCAGGTCTCCATCAAAGACTACTTCCCGGAGTTCTCGGGCGACCCCGCCAGCCTGGCGGACGTCCAGCGCTTCCTGGTGGAGTGCTTTCGCAAAAAGCGGCGCGAGCAGCAGCAGAAGCCGCTGTATCACCACTTCACCACGGCCATCAACACCGAGAACATCCGCCTGGTGTTCCGCGACGTCAAGGACACCATCCTGCACGACAACCTCAAGCAGCTGATGCTGCAGTGAGGGGGCGGGGCCAGCGGGAGGGGGGAGGGGTGGAAGCAGGCAGACGATGGCTGCCACAGTGCCTTTTTCCTAACAGCGTCCTCGCTTCCAGCCGCCCTCCTCCTAAACCCCCGCTCACGTCTGAACTTAGACTCTGTATTAAACCCCCCCACGCTTGTTCACTGTGACTTATCAGCTCTGGCTGAGAGCTTCAAACCACTGTAACTTGGACCCACCCCCCGTCCACGCTCTGATGGACCACCCCCACCTTTCATGGTATTTAGTTTTACCGTGTCGCTCTGATTCACGTGCACGCCACGCTCCGCCCCTCGGCCGCCTCACCCGCCGCTCAGGCGGAGGAATACGCTGGTTTCCAGCCGGTGAAGCGTCCACACTGACGCAGATAGGAATTCATGTTTTCTAATGGTTTCATTTCTGGTTCCAGACTCTGAACGTGCTGCACCTTCCTCTGGATTTTCCTCTAACTTATGTTTTCTGGGTGTTTGTGACTGCTGATGGACTCTGTTACAGTTATTTAACGTAGTTGTGGTGAGCGAGCACAGACACAGACCACTGGTTGATTTAACCACAGTGCTAACGGCTAACTCCTGCAGGGAAAACCTCGGCTTTGTTTCTCAGGGTTATTAGAAACCACTTCTCTGGGATTTAAAGTCCCTGCTCTTCCAGACCATCCTGGTCAGCAAATGCCACATCAGGACAAACCTGCTGGGAACCAGCCTGGCTGCCAAATGACAAATCTTCATTAAAAAATCAGTTCATCAGTAAAAATTCTGGATAAACTTAGTTTTTAGACTTGATTTTATTAAGTAAAGCGATGATTAATTTAACGGATAATAACAGTTACTTGAACTGATGATGAAGTAGAACCTGATTTTTCTCAGAATGTGAACTGTTTTCTGACGTTTCAGCCGGTCCGCCTCCGTTAGCCTCTCGTTATCCACATGATACAGCCGGACCAGGTGATGACACCAGAGTATCCTAGAAAATACTGACATGGAGCTGAGTATCGCTCCCTGATGCAGAGAAACTTCGTGCTGAGACCACCGCTTCCAGCTGCTGTTTTAACCCAACAAGGTCATTAACAGGCAAAAAGCTCTGTACTTAAAACTGCTATAAACGAGTCCCCGAGGACCCTAAAGAAACATTTCAACTGGAATTTAAAGATTTTGAAGAGAAATGCTTGCTTACAACAAATCCTCCAGTATGAAGAAACACGACCAGTGGAGGCCAGAGGAGGAAAAAGTCAACCTGGAAGGACAGAAAGTCCTGATGACCTGCAAGATGAAGCTCCCAGTTTTTACTGATTCGGTGTCAGACTGAAATCTGAGGGAATCAGAGGTAAATGATGTATAAGATGCACCTGGAAAACATGGTCTCCATCGCTGGTGAGCAGCTCCGAGCTGAAGGAGATGTGGGTTTGGTTGTCTCTGTAATGTTTCTGGCGTTATGGAGTTTTTTTCATGGATAAACACACAAACTAAACTCTGCTGCTCATCCCACACACTCATTTCCTTCCTGATGTGGCTCCATTTAAAAAGGGAAATGAACAAACAATCCAGCGGTTTCACATTTATTATTACAACAAAGAAATGATGCACGAAACACTCGTTTACTGACTTTTTATGCTCATTTTTTGCTTTGACCGGGAAACTTTGGGTGAAATGTACTTTGATCAGGATGAAAAACTAAACATTAACACTGAAGTCTTTTATTTAATCTGCCTTTAGAGAGCAGTTAGTGTTAATGTGATAAAGGTTGGTACCTGTCCCTCGTGCCTCTGTCCCTCCCCGTGTCCTCCTGAGTTAAAAGGGAAAATATCTGCCTGTACGTCTCTGACCCGCTGCAGCTGCTGGTTGCTTATTACTGTAAAGTTTATGAAGAGTTGATGCCTTCTTAACTCTGCATCTCCTGCCTCCCTCAGCATCTCTCGCAGCAGCCAGAGGCTCTGGACCAGTGGTTTTCAAACTTGCATATACATTTTACAATGATCTGACGAGCCCCTGAAATTATCCTGCGACCCCCTTTAGGGTTCCAACCCCCAGATTGAAGATCATTGGTCTAGACTACCAGCCAGGTGCTCTAGACTCACGAGTCTAGATTACCAGTCAGGGTAACTCACAGCAGCATGTATGAATATCAGAGCTATTCTTCTGATGTTAATTAAAACGTTGTGGCTCTACTTCCTCTGACACGATTTTCCCAGTGAGATCCTGAACCATCTGAAAGGGCGTCCTCCCGTAGCAGAGCTGGACTGCCAGAATGGATTGGTGTTTCTGATCTAGCATGGATCAGCATGGATTGGTGTTTCCTGGCTAGCATGGATCAGCATGGATCTGTGATTCCTGGCTAGCATGGGTCAGCATGGATCAATATTTCCTGGCTAGCATGGATCAGCATGGATCTGTAATTCCTGGCTAGCATGGGTCAGCATGGATCAGTGTTTCCTGGCTAGCATGGATCAGCATGGATCTGTGATTCCTGGCTAGCATGGGTCAGCATGGATCAGTATTTCCTGGCTAGCATGGGTCAGCATGGATCTGTGTTTCCTGGCTAGCATGGATCAGTGTTTCCTGGCTAGCATGGGTCAGCATGGATCTGTGTTTCCTGGCTAGCATGGGTCAGCATGGATCTGTGTTTCCTGGCTAGCATGGGTCAGCATGGATCTGATTCCTGGCTAGCATGGGTCAGCATGGATTGGTGTTTCCTGGCTAGCATGGATCAGCATGGATCTGTGTTTCCTGGCTAGCATGGGTCAGCATGGATCAGTGTTTCCTGGCTAGCATGGATCTGTGTTTCCTGGCTAGCATGGGTCAGCATGGATCAGTATTTTCTGGCTAGCATGGGTCAGCATGGATCTGTGTTTCCTGGCTAGCATGGATCAGCATAGATCAGTGTTTCCTGGCTAGCATGGGTCAGCATGGATCTGTGTTTCCTGGCTAGCATGGGTCAGCATGGATCAGTGTTTCCTGGCTAGCATGGGTCAGCATGGATCTGTGTTTCCTGGCTAGCATGGGTCAGCATGGATCTGTGTTTCCTGGCTAGCATAGGTCAGCATGGATCTGTGTTTCCTGTCTAGCATGGGTCAGCATGGATCTGTGTTTCCTGGCTAGCATGGGTCAGCATGGATCTGTGATTCCTGGCTAGCATGGGTCAGCATGGATCAGTGTTTCCTGGCTAGCATGGGTCAGCATGGATCTGTGTTTCCTGGCTGGCATGGGTCAGCATGGATCTGTGTTTCCTGGCTAGCATGGGTCAGCATGGATCTGTGTTTCCTGGCTGGCATGGGTCAGCATGGATCAGTGTTTCCTGGCTGGCATGGGTCAGCATGGATCAGTGTTTCCTGGCTGGCATGGGTCAGCATGGATCTGTGTTTCCTGGCTGGCATGGGTCAGCATGGATCAGTGTTTCCTGGCTAGCATGGGTCAGCATGGATCTGTGTTTCCTGGCTAGCATGGGTCAGCATGGATCTGTGTTTCCTGGCTGGCATGGGTCAGCATGGATCTGACCGGACTGTGACTCGGCAGACTCTGCAGTGCCAGGCAGCATACTTCCCCCTCCTCCGTCTGCATGTGGATGAAGCAGCTCTGTGTTTCTTCGCGCTGCTGCTCAGAAAGCCCAGAAGGGGCTCCTTTGTCCACATCCAGACCGTCCTGTCTTGTCATGGGTTTGGGTCGGACGAAAGCTCGTTGTGAGTTCGCGCCATGAAGTCGGAGCCGAGCAGCCTGGAGACAGCCGTCATTGATGCTGAACAAACTGGCTGTATTCCTGCAGAATAGACTGTTGTTGTCACACAGCAGATGTGTGAGCACTGATGCTGGACTGAGGCCTTTAATCCACTTCGTCAGTCCCTCTAAAGTTTTCTGTTTAACTTGAAGCGAGCCATTCATTAAATGTGTTGCAGCAGTGCAACAGGAAAGAAAATCCAGCACACCGGATCATTCAAGCTCAGTGCTTGGCCAGAATGGGTTTTCTAACCCAGACCAGGTATGGGTACCAGTCCAGTCTCCAAGCATCAGTTCTGCAAGTCTGAACAAACAAGCCAGAAAATGATCTGCTGTTGAATGAATGAGTGGATTTGGACCCAGGCTTGATCCAGTTTCTAAAACTGGAGATCAAGTTAGAGGCTCTCCTCACTCCATAAACGCTCCAACGTCCCTGCAGAAAACTCTGAATGACTTAGTTCTGGTCACCTGACCAGCTCACTGATCATGTGACTCGTCTGAACCGATGGAAGAGAAGAGGCTGATGCGTGTGCAGACGGGCGAGTGTGAGCCCGGCCTGTTCTGATGAATCCCTCACTGGGACCCGCTTCCATTTAGTTTACTGAAACGTGTAAATGCTTGTTGCTACAGCAGGAACGAAAAAGTCTGCAGATCTGAAGCGTTCTGGTTCAGATCTGAACTGAGGGAAGTTTGTCCGAAGGCCATGAGGGGAATCTGATGTCGAGTCGTCCTGTTTTCGGTCTCATTAATAGAGCAAAAATTGGTTGCCTGAGTTTCTGCTGAGTCTGGGAGCTCTGTGTTGGAGTAGCGGCGCCCTCTGGTGGGCAGATCCACCTCTTGACCAGTCACTGTGGGAAGTCAGTGCCATGATGTCATCCAGAGTTAAGAGGATAACATCATGGCTGTTTCATGTCCTCAGGAGTCCATGAGGATCTAGTTTATTTCTCCAAAGCGCCACACCGAACACGGTCTTATCTTTCTGAAGCTGCCTTTTCTTTCTAACCTGCCTTCTAACATACGATGATGCCTCAGTGTAAATCTGACATTTACAGTGTTTCTCCATCTGTGTGGAGAAGAATAAAAAGCCAGTGTCCAACTATGCAACAGCATGGCTGCACAGGACGGAGCAGGTCTGAAACTGATCTGCCTGATGATTAGTGCCTCCTGTTTTCAGCTTCTTAACAAACTTGGATCTTTTTTAGCTTGTTGCCAGACGATGTCCTGTTGTTTAAAACATTTCGTTATTCACTTTTGGTCCTTTTCAAATTAAGCTTTCATTGTACAGTCTAACTTATGCCATTTTATTAACCAACTATTCCCAATAAATCAGCTGTTTTTTAAACTGTTGTGTTTGTTGTGATTTACTGTCACATAAATGAATGTTATTTTAAAGTAGGGGTCAACTCCAACCTGGAGTGCCGGTATCCTGCAGGTTATAGCAGTTACCCTGCTGCAACACAGCTGACTCCGACTTAATTAGCAGACTTGGACCGAACTTGATGTCAAGCTCAGTCCAAGTCTGCTATTTACCCTTTGATCCATAGTCTGACTAGCTGTGTTTGCATAGACAAATCGAGCCTCAAAGGACAAGTTCATCCTCAAAGCTCAATGTGTAGGCTGACATGATTGATAATGCTTCAACGTGACACAGAAACAGACGTTAAGTTGGAGATTTTATTAGAAAAATACTCATTCAGCACTTGACAGGCAGGAACCCGCCTGACACTAAATATAAAAAGAGGAAAAGGAAGAATATTTGAAAAATAATTCTGAGCAGTTTAAATAAAGTAAAAAAGGAAACTAGGTTCTCTGAAGTAAACTTTAAATAGGTCTGGAGACGATCAGGTCACACGACACCACCATCAGATTTACATGTTCTGGTTAAATAATCCATAAACCATGAGTTATTCCATGTCATCATTGCTGTTCAGTTTGTGTGCAACACCATAAATCTACAGTCCAGCGAGAATCATGGTATGAGATTTTAACCCTTAAAACTCTGTTGGACCCCCGGGGCGCTATCAGGAGTTTCCCAGGAACAGTAATGTCCAACTCAGTGGGGTTGACTATCACGGCTATGTTGCTAAGAGACCTCGATCTAGATCTGGAAATGACGATAAAGCCACTTCCTGTCCAACTTTTCACCAATCAGAGGGCTTAAATTGACTAAAATGTCCAGTCAGAAGCAGCTAAAGATCAAGTGGGCAGAAAGTTCTGTGTCTGAAAAGAACAAAAATAATGGTCTTCTATGGCTGGAATAAAGCCAAGAAGACCTTTTTGATACACGGTGGCGCCAAAAAGCAGCTGAGTTGGAGTTGGTTTTGTGAGGATAGTTGGTAAACAGTAGAATAAATAATTGGAAATGAGGTAAATGGGTAAATAGTTTCTATTGTGTGTTTGTTTCAATGCCAATAATTATTTCTCCAGAAAGCTGAGACTTGACAGAATGATATGCAGATGAGAAAAGGCTTGGTCACTGTTGATCTGTGTGTTATTTCTACAAAGTACTGCTTGAAATAAATTCAGTTTTCTTGCTTTGGTTTGCCTTTATGGCGCTATATCTGTTAATACATTCATTTTACATGATTTTAGCCTCACAATCTGACAACTGAGGCTTTCTGGAACATAATGCCTGGATGCTGACTGGGATTAAAGGTTCTGCTTCTACAAGCTGGTTTAGATTAGAAAATAACAGCTGGAGCAGCAATCACAACACAACTCAGAGTTTTAAGGGTTAAAAGACGAAGCGGGACAGGATGGAGGTGTAGAGGTGGAACTGAGGCTCATGCAATGTGAATCCCACAGAGTCCAACAGCTTTGTGTACACAGACAGAGGTGGGGGATGGGCGGACCCTGCTGCAGGTCTGCGGGGGTCCAGGATCAGTCACATGAAGAAGGTTTAGCAGATGGACTCTAGTTTCAGCAGCAGACCAGGGGCTGTATTTATCAAGCGTCTTAGAGCCATTTTAGTCCTAAGTGCTTAGAATTTGTAGAATTACTCCTGATCTAAAACTTAAGAATAAAAGCTATTTATAAACTTTCTCAAGTCTAAGAATCACTCCTGCTCCTCCAAATATTTAAGAGACCTCCAGAGGTGTCTTCAGTGGGTAGGAGTTGCCACCAGAGGATGTCACTGAGGCAAGAGAGACGTGCGTGGACATTTAATGGGAGCTTAAGGATGTTTTGGCTTTGACGACACACAGTGGATCAAATGGCATCGTTTGGACAGGGCGGGTATAATTTACGCTACAGATTTAATAAGGGACGTAATCTCACCAGTAACCACACGCTGTAGCTTCATGCATGAGTTAAAAGCCATTGCAATGCTTTAACAGGAAATAAATCATAAACTGCATTTTCACTAGTTTCTCACAAAATAACATCAGTAAGAATAAAAATAACTGGTGTCCACGCATTATTAAAGCGTGGACACAAGATGACTAAGTCGAGGCCATAAGTTAAATGCATGGAAACGACATACATAACTCATGGCCAGTCGTTATTGCAGCATGTCCATATGTTGTCCAAAATGAACTACTCTGAGCCCATTTTGGGATTTTTTCAATCCTATATGTGACTGGTAAAACTCTGATTACTCCGCTTCCAAAGTTAATGCTCATAAATGAGCATAAACATAATAATTATGAAGGATAAACACGTCTGCTACCCGTGCTGTGTAAATGCCAAAACAGTGTTTTCAGTGCACTTTTGGCGATGTGCATCAACACGTCTGAAAAACCTCATTAGAGAATAAGATTTTTTAGTGAAACAGAATTTTTTTTTTTTTTTATTTGAGGTGTTTTCATTAGGCCTACCAATATTTAGGTTGTGCAATTCTGGAGATAACGCTGATGATTTAGGCCAGGACATCACAGCCATCAATAGACGGCTCCATTCAGCAATTAGTCCATTCAACGGACTGAGAAGTGGCATCATCTAAAATTTCATTTGCGGCACCTGTACTGTCGTAGCCCTGCTCTGAGATTTAGTCCTACACTTCACTAAAAGTGAGTGAGACACTTGATGAATAACTTTTAAGTGCAGCTTTTAACTTTTTTTTTTAATCACAAGTCCGCTCTTAAGAGTGATCTTAGGACTAATTCTAAGAAGATTGATAAATACGGCACCACACTTTGCTTTCAGATGATCTACGACTGCATTCAGCAAGAGCCTCACATGCAGCGCAGCAATCATCAAACATCACTGCTGCTTTCCTGAGACGGACAGAATCTCAGGTCCTGTGAGACGAGCCCAGTCCGGAGTGGGTTCACCACCTTTACAAAATATCCGAGGCGGGTTTGCCACCTATACCAGATATCTGGTGAGCTGGTGAGTTGGAGGAAAATGGAGGGTGGATGTGGAGTTTCCTGATAGCAGAGGAAGAAAAGCTCTGACAGTCCAGGTTTTGGTCCAAACATCTGGAACAGGACGCTGGTTAGCAGCTGTGGCTTGAATGTGTCTTTGGCCTCAGAGGAGAGATGCTTCCGTCCTGTGAACTCGTGCATTTTATGTTGTTTCAGAGTGAAATCTACAGCTGAGGTTTGGACGGAGCGTCTCGACCGTGTCCTCGTCCCTGTTTTGTATCCTGGTCTTTGTCCTGCTCAGATAACGGAGGTGTTGTCCTGATCCTTGGCCTGTCGGATGGGACTGTCTTCCACAGCCAAGTCAACTTCTAGAAAGTCCAACTGATCCGGGTCTTTGGACACGTTCTGGTCTCTGTCTGCATCCTGTCTCTGGTTCATTGAGGACTTGGCAGGGCCAACCAGAGCCAGGCAGACCGCGCTGATCCCCATACCTGCGGCACAGGAGTAGAACGCAGCCCCGTAGTTCTGGGTCACGTCCACCAGCACACCTGGAAGGAGACATGGACAGGTCAGGGTCTGAGGACAATTCACGGACAGCAGACAACACAAGCAGAGATTATTCTACCTCCCAGTGGTGGTCCAGCCAGACCAGCAAAGCTCTGGATGAAGACGTACACCCCCACACAGGACGGCATCCTCTGGATCCCCACCACGTCCTCCTCGGCCAGCAGGGGGATGTGCGTGGAGCCCACGGTGCCCATGAAGAAGCCGTAGAGGGCGCAGCAGACCACCAGGCCCCAGAACTCCCACACCATGGTGAAGGCCACCAGAACCAGGCACATCAGGACCACACAGCCCAGCAACACCAGGGTCTTCCTGCACCGGACTTTGTTTAACACCACGCCGATGGACAAGCGGCCGCAGACGTCAGCCACGGCCATGACGGACAGCATGTAGGCGGCCATGGTGGGCTCCACGCCGCGGCTCTTACTCAGCTCAATGATGTAGATCTGCGGGGCGAAGAAGCCCAGCGTAGCGAACAGCCCGAAGAGCGAGTAGCAGATGAAGGCCCTGTCTTTCAGCATGGAGAAGTCCAGGAGTCTGGGACTGGATGTTTGGAGAGGACCCGCCTCTCCTTCCTCCACGTCCCCCTCCTCCTTATCCGGCCTGGGACATGTTGACACTGATGTCTTCTCACCCTCCCCGACCTCCGCCGCAGCCTTGGCTCCTGCTTCCGCCATCTTTAGGTCCTCGTTGGAGGCGGAGAGGGAGGTGACACCAGAGTCCTCGGAAGTCTGGGAGACCCCCGAACTGATGGAGGTTCTGGTCTGTTCATTCTCAAGCTCATAAGCGCTCTGCATCTGCTTCAGAGACAGAGACTCTGAGTTGGACTTATCGTCCTCCTTCACAGGATCCGGCCTGATGATGATTGGACGAAGGAGGACTCCACAGCCAATCACAGACGCCTGGAAGATGCCAATGGCAACCAGGCAGTAGCGCCAGCCAATGACTCCTTTCAGTCTGGAGAAAGCTGTGGGGGGGCAATGGAGGATCAGATGATACAAGGTCATGGTCTGACTGGCCTAACTCGGTCTGACTCAGTCGCGGGGAATCCTGGACTTCGAGGGCTCCAGTCCTGCAGGTTTTCTACAGTGCCTTTCAGACTTGCTCTGGAAAGCGGTAATAGTCCCGGCTTTCTCTTTTATACCGTAGTGGACATGTACCGGCTGGCCTCCATGTCAAAAAAGTGGAAATGTTGCAGCACGTTGTTTTGGCTGAACACACAAGAGATGTTCTGGACAGGGATGAAAGGACATCACTGCAGGTGCATTAATGAACATATCTGCAACATTTCCCAATATCTGAGCGTGGCCGGGACACAATAAGTCTGCGAGGAAGCAGATGTTTGAAAAGACACTCCGGTTAAAGAGCGGATGGACTTTACCACAAATATTTCCCAATGCAAGTCTGAAAGCAGCTCATGTGTTCCCAGTCACACCTGATTCAAATCAAATGGATCCAACTGCCAGTCAGATTCTGCACAGTGACTTGTTTATTTGAATCAAGTGTGTTGGAGCAGGAACACATGGAAAACCTGGAAAAATTCATGGTTTAACAAAGTCCTGTAGCAGGAAGCTGGATCTTCTCTTACGAAGGTACAGTACCTTCAGGTTTAACCTGGATTTCTGGCTCACGTCTTATCCCCATGGTAACGGATGCTGAACGGCTAACCTGCTCCAGAGCACGTTATGTTCTGGATCAGAGATCAACCAATCAGCTTTCTTGAAAAATGTCCCGCCCATTCTAAGAACATCCTGTCACTGCAGGTGCAGATGGTGAGAGGAGCTCAGGAGAGAGAGTTTTTAGGGATAGTTGCTTTTGATGTCCCCGACGACATCCTACAGGAAAGGTCCAGATGTCCATGGGATGGATGGCGCTACGTTTGTCAGCTCCCAACACCTGAGGCATGAAGGCAAAGTTGTGCGCTAGTGCTACGGCAGATGAGACGTGATCTGCCTCACTGAGACTTTTAAATAGTAGGTTTTTTTTAACCTCATCGTAAACAGTGTAGATTGTCCTGACAATATCATACTCTTGCCTTCATTCCATCTAACTTTTACTTTTGTCATGCTGACTTCACGCATAGCCCCCAAAAAAGAAGTAAATTATCGCTCTGTTGAATGGCTCAGCTGACTGTTGATGGATGATGAATTCATCCAATCGCCAACCCTATGCTCCTCCATAGTCGGCTGCTCTGCAGGGTTTCTCCGTGTGTGATTGGTCAGATGCTGCAAACACCACCCTTCATGTGAGCGCCCTAATCCAGATGGCAAAACCGGGCTTGGATTACCCCTAGTACCGCTCATTAGAATTGGGAATGTCAAGGAATGTTAACCCAGGGAATGGAGAGATATCCCAGGAATGTTGATCCAGCTTCCTGATACAGGTCTTAAGTCTAAATGGGATGTAAACTCATGGTTTAGCTGGTCTAACTGGGCTGTACACTCACCTGGAGCAAAAGCAAACATGGCAAAGGATTCTCCCGAGGAAGCAACAGAGGTAACGAGTGCTCGCCGTTTGGAGAAGTACTGGGCAAGGATGGTGACGGTGGGGAGGAAGGAGAGGCAGTAGCCTAGGCCTAGGAGAGAGAAGAAGAAGAAAGGGGACATGACAGCCACTGGCCCGCATGGTAGGAACCCTGCATGGCTAGGGGGGGTCAAAGAGTCAGCTGTCGGGTCTCTCGGGCTGCTTTGCTACAGCTGCTGCTGAAAGACAAAATGCATGTAAAGACAAAAAAAAGGAGACAAGAGGGAGAGAGAAGGAGGGTGGTCACGTTAGCTGTGGTCCACTTCACAGGCAGACATGGTTATCATGGTGGGAGAGCTAGCAGTGCTTTCTGTTCAAGAAAAAACATGTTAATCTTTTCCTTTTATCTTTTTTTCTTATTTCTTCATCGTCAGCCATTTCATTTCCCTCTTTTGTGATCTGAAAGGGAATTTAGAGGGTTTTTTTTGGGATAGTTCCAGTTTTTCTGCTCTGTTCAGTCAGTCCTTCCTAGAAAACTAAGATAGAGGAGCAGATCTCACTGCATGGTGAGTTTGGACGAGGTTCTTGACCTCTGAGTCATTGGACAGATCTGCAAAAGACAGACTGGGACAGATGTTGTCCGTGGCACTGCTAGGAGTCCCTTTAGTTCAAACATTGCAGGGTGCAACACCAGACATCTGCAGGAGCAAAGTCTGGTGGTAAATGGCAAAAAAGCACAAACAGATATCCAGACAGACACGTATGATGGACAGATAGAAACGAGTTCAGTTTCTAGTACCTGAGACGAGGCCGACAGTGACGTACATCTCATTGATGGAGTTGGCGAAGGCAGAGCTGATGGTTCCCAGGCTGATGAGGAAGCCTCCCATCATGACCACCGGACGGTAACCGAAGCGGTTGCTCAGCATCGTTGCCAAGGGGGCTGAAAGAAACAGTTCACTCTCTTTATTTGGCCTCAAGAGAGGTAGACTTCTGTGACACCTGCACTCCATTATCAGTTATGGATTGCAAATTATATAATCATTCAAAATAATAATAATAAATAAATACAAATATAAAATCATATCTAACTAATGATCAAATATTTTTTCAACACATTAAATATTTACATAAAATATATAAATGAAGATTTATAAATAAAAATATATATTCAATCAATAATTATACTATTTTTATCTATAAATATTTATTTATACATATTATATAATAATATCTTATCAAATACAATCAATTAAAATAATTAACATTTATAAATATATAGTTACATGAAACAAAAAAATTAAATAAAATAGGAAAAACATGAACATAATACATAAATATGGATACACCAGGGATTCTGCTACATGTAAATGATAATGGCGCACTGCCACACCACAATAAAAGCTGCCAGGCCAAAATAAAAGCCATTCATTCCTTTAAAATTGTGATCTTTTGTTTTTCAGATGTTAATAACATAAATGATATGTTATGAAAGGATCAATATAAACATAAAGTCTACGTTTTCGTATATTTACGGACCACATTGAGAGTACTCAGGAAACATCACAGTGCTTTGCCAAGTTCAACTTCCTGTGTGGCTCAACTATGGCTCGATGAAGAGAAAAGAGAGAGAGAACGCTACCTAAGCCTAAGGGAGAATAAACTTAACCTTTTAAGACCGTATTCTTTGCTGGCGGCACAAAACACAAACAACGTTCTTCAAAAACAGGAATTTCTAAGAATATATTTCAAGGCAATATTTCACATATATGAAATAACGTAAAATTCAATAGATACAACATTTAATCATTTAATAATGTAGATATATATCATATTTCTAAAATAGTATATGTTACATATGAGAACAAAATAAATAAATATCAAATTAGTATCTCCAGCACGCTGATTCTGACAACATGATCAATAATTCAACATTTCTGGGTTTTTAACATGTGATTAGAGAGGAATTACCAGACTTGTGTCTTAGAGACTCACCAGTGAAGGCAAAGATGAAAACAGAGATGGAGATGACCCAAGAAACACGGCTGTTGGTCTCCTCAAACTCATCCATGAGATCCTGGAGGAAGACGCCCAGGCTCTTGAGGACTCCATAGGTGTTAACCTCAACCAGGAAAAAGGCCACGGCCACGGCCCAGCCCCAGCCGCCTTCAGGAACCTCCGGATAAACTTTTGGACCCAAACAATGTGAGACTTTGGCCATCTTCATGGCTGCAGATCGGCCACCTGGAGCATGAAAGAAAAGAGATTGAGACTGTCATCTGGAAGTCAGAGCTGCAGTATGACCGCCGGTTTTAGGCAGCTAACAGCATGCCTTAGCCCGCCTACCTCTGTTAGCTGCAAGTTACCTCTTAGCTACAGGTAGCAAAGAGTTCATGAGGTGTCAATCATTTGCCCCCACCCTCACAGTCCCCCTCTCTGCACATTTTTGCATTTTCCAGGAGTGACAAGACGTGTGACGCTGCCAAGACGGCGACAGTGGGAACCGCCCGCGAGCTTCAATTTAGCTCTTCAGAAACCTACGGATGGTAGTTTCCAGTTATATTAATAGTTCATGTTTTGGAATAGCAGGAGGCAGAGAGGAAGTGAAAACTACGCCTTCGAACAGCCATATAAAATTCTGTTACATCCAAAAACGTTTTCTAGTGTAACAACTATTTCAGTTTATTTCATTGATTGTCAAACTACGGCAGAGGAAGGGTTAAGTCCCGTAGGGCCAGAAGTCTGTCTCAGTTATAATAATTATCTCCTGTACCTCCTTCTCCCTGACTGTGCTGACTGGGTAAATGACCCAAATCCCAGATGGGTGATATTCCCACAGCTGATGACTGTAAACACAGTTCAGTTCATCGGGGATGATCCAACACCTGAACACAGCTAAAGATGCTGTTTACACCAGAAACTCTGCAAGAAACCTAAAGGAGACTAAAACTGAGAGCTGACAGACATGACAGACACCAGTCTAAACTTTACCACCATGTCTCACAGACCAGCATCTCAGCTTTCTCCCAGCCCTCAATCTGTCAGCTTTTAGGAGGAGTGATGATGATGATGTAACACCAGAGACAACCAGCTGGGGTGTAAATAATTCATGCTGCTGCTGTAATGGAAGTTTAGCGACCTCAGAAAACTTGCATGAGAGGGGTGGTGGACAGACAGTGATGGACAGGCTGTAAAAAACAATTATTAGATTAAATGAACAAAAACTCCCTGTGAGGAAGGTTATAATGTTGTAACACCATTTGTTTTAAAATAAATACTTATAATGAATATTACTAATGCTACTATATAGCTCAAATACTAAAAAGATATTCTAATAGAAGTCATATTACTATATTACTGTAAATTGCATTATTTAATCCACCTCTGAATCTATAGAGAACCCCTAACCAACACAATGTAGCTGCAAGTGCCCCTTTATTCTTTTTTTTTTAGCAGTATATAACATGTTATACAAATCGTCTGATGCATGAATTTTTTTAAACACAATATTTTACCTCCAGAAATTCAGTTTTTTCTCACTTTTGTAGTCTTATTTGACTTTTTACTCTTTAATATTTTTTCATTTCATAAAAATCTCACTACAATAATATTACATTATTTATATATCTGTTGTTTAAAAATAAAGCTCTTCCTGTTAATCACTGTGGCATACTGTCAAAACAGTATGTATTTACTCCACAGTATGTGTGTTGGTCACTGATGTCCACTAAAGTTTTCCAATTTAATCCTGCAAATACTGGAGAAGCTCACATGTGTAAACTGTACTGGGAACTGTCCATGAAAAGCTCGCTGTGCTTGCAGCCACTTGTTTTTTTGACTGACAGACGAAGCCCACTCAGATTTTTTAAATTTATTTTAGATACATGTTTTCCCGTGCAACATTTTCAGAGCAAGACCATAATTTGTATGAGAATATTATGTGTTTAGTCTCAACATGAAGTATGGAAGCATCAAGCCTGCTCATTTACTGATGTGGCTGCAATATAACCATGTTTTAATCTGTGTATGAAGAAAGAAAACCTTATCGAGACCATATTGAGACACCAGGTCTGTTGTGTCCGCAGTGCAGTGTCTGGGGAAGAGGATGATGATGATGTCAATGTGCCGCATCCCGGTCTTTAGTCCTCTCCACAACACTAACTTCCTGCTGCTGTTGTTGCTTTCTTAATTTGTTTAAAACTAACAAGTCATCTATGAAAGGATATGTCGCATAATGACAAAAAAAATAAATAAAACAATTTAATCGTGGCTGTGAGGAGCAGCTTCGTCCCTCTAGACGGGGCGACGGCAGCTGACACCCAGCATCCTACAGCTGGACAGCCGGCCAAGCATCTCACTTACCGGACAGTTGACAGAGGAAGAGACGGTCAGCCTTTGGATATCACGGATGTCCGCTTTTCTTTAGTTTCCTATCTCCTGATCATTTTACTCTATCTCCAGGTTGGCTGTTGTAGGTTTAAACTGGTCAACGCAATAACCAAGTACTTCTGTTTTTCACTTTTAGTCACTTTCTTTGTTATAACTATATTCATAACTATAATTAACTACGTTCCATACCCAAATTAATCTCTTAGTTAAAACAAAAGGGCTACTTCCTTGATTTAACTTCGTCCTGCAACGAGCTACAGCATCCTGCCTGCTTTGGCAGCTCTTTACCGGCTCAAGCCGGTATTTTCCCGCGGGCATGCGCAGTGCCGCCCAACTCAGACTATCCCTCACGCGCGCTCACATCATCAACACTGAGCCGCATGGCTGCTGTCTCAGATATGATGTTCAACTGGGAATAAACAGTTATGTCGACACGAAATATGGAGGCTGACGTGTTATTTATTACATGTTGAACGGAAAAAACGTCGATATTTTATACCAAGTTCTACACACTAACAAATAACATCAACAACGTCGGTTTATTCTGATTATTATAAGCTCGTGAGGTAACTGCCTGCCGTTAGCGCTACCGTCCAATGAGGAGGCAGCAGCGTCAGGTGGCGCGCGCAGCGGGGATGAACAGGTCTGGTCTAGCTGGGGGTTGGTTGGATTACTTTTTCAGCACAGCAGAGAAAACGGCGTAAAAAAAGAGACAAAGGAAGAATAAAGAAAGCAGTTTTCTTTCATTTATCCTGATGTTAATGGACTATAGCACCTAGCCTGCAACTCATGCCTGCCATGTTTGTGGCTGTCCTACAAGCTTGAACTGTAACAGAGAAAGTGATGGTAATGAATGGAAAAGTTAACCTTTCAGTCACTGTCATTTGTTTTCTGGATTATGTTACGAATAATTTTAACACATCCTGGAATAATTTTATGTATGATGTCCCAAAATTAAGGTGTCATTTTTATATTTAATCTAATCAAATCTTTTCTATGCTGAGAGTGACTTTGATACATGACCTTTGATCCGTTTAATCTGAAATGATCCCACATCTATTTTGGCACAAAGCTGTGTAAAGATGTAATGAGTTATTACTGACGGTTGAAAAGATTATTCATTGTTGTGTGAACATAAGAAAAAACGTGATTATTCTACAAATCATTAAGACCAAATAATTTTTGCAAAGTGTACGTTTAGTCTTTTCCTAAATGTTTATTGTCATGTTCAAACTATCGAACTCATTTCCGTTATTTGAGTGAGAAAACAATATGTAATAAAATGATTCTTGCTCATTTACAATTATTCCTTTTTCATGGTGACCACCCGGTTGGTTGTTTTATGTTGTTTTTTCCATTCTTTTCTTTTTTTTCAGTTTTTATTTATTTATTTATTTTTTAACGTTTTTTAATTGGCACATAGCATTATTGGCTGCAATTGGAAATATATGCAAGTAGATTTGAGATTGTTAGTGATATTATAACATCTCATACACATAATATATATCTCATACACTGAGCAGTGATGGATCTGAAGCCGTCTCAAAGCAGGAAACTTTGAGACATGTATTACATAAGCTGAGTATGTCCTAAAAGCTGAAAGTAGATGTTACAAACTGCCTGATCCAGTACAAGTTTGTTCACATATTTCAATTTTGCACATTAAAAAATTTTGGGCTGACATTTTGTTAAATAAAAGTAAAGTTTACCCACCTATCTGTCAGGTGTGATTGATCCTCTGATTTCTGTGGAGTGCTCAGAGGTTTCCTGCATGCTCTGAAATACCTGCCAGTGTGAGCCGGGGGTGTGTCCAAGCAGAAGCCAGACCAGGTCCGGCCCTGGAGCCTGAAAGGCCGTACCAGAAGGTTCAACATGATAATTTAACCCTAAACTCTGCTCACTTCTTTTCATTTAAAGCCTCGAGACAGCATTTTCAATACAATAGGGGATTATCACGCTTACCGGAAGTTCCCGGATTTTGGACACTTCCTCTTCCGGGCCATGTTAACGACAGCCGTTCCTGCTCTGTTTACTGTTTAAATCGGATAAACTCCAAACATACTTAAGTTTTCATTCCAGACCGAAGTGATACTGGATCAAAGCGATCGATTCGCCGCGGTGAAGGGCCGAACTTTATAATAAAACACGTTTGTTTGTCGCCGGTGGGGCACAACACCGGCCCTTCACAGCATGCTAGCATTAGCCAGCTAGCGTTTACTGACGTGCTTAACATTGTGCGTCTTAAAACACACAAACATCTGAAAATCGGGTCTGTACCCCCCCGTTTCTAGTGGAACAACTGGGGACTGCCAAGAAAGGAGACGCTTTCAGATGCTTGTATGTTTTCAGCCGCACAAAGTTAGGCACTTCATCAAGCTGGCTAATGCTTACAGGCTAACACGACTGTGCAGTCTGCCGGCCACAAACAAACGTGTGTTGTTTTATTATAAAGTTCGGTCCTCCACTGCGGCGAATCGGTCGTTTTGATCCACTTCTTCCTTAGCATCACTCAGTCTGGAATGAAAACTTGGCATTGGCGTTTATCCGATTTACAAAGTTTAACAGAGTAGTAGCTGGCGGACTACTGTTAGCAGGTTAGCATTAGCCAGCTTGATGACGTGCCTAACTTTGTGCGGCTGAAAACACACAAGCATCTCAAAGCGTCTCCTTTCTTGGCAGTCCCCAGTTGTTCCACTGGAAACGGGGAGGTACAGACCCGATTTTCAGATGTATGTGTGTTTTAAGACGCACAAAGTTAAGCACGTCGGTAAACGCTAGCTGGCTAATGCTAGCATGCCGGTGTTGTGCCCCACCGGCTGCAAACAAACATGCTACGTTGTTTTATTATAAAGTTCGGCCCTTCACTCTGGAGAATCGCTTTGATCCACTTCCTCCTTAGTATCACTTCAGTCTGGAATCCGTGAAAATTTCAGTAGGGTTGGCTTTTATTCACGTTATCTACGAAGTAAAGCAGGGACATTGAACTGGACCGGAAGTGGGCCGTCTAACTGTTGAAAACCGGAAGTTCGGAACACGGAAGCGTGATAATCCCCTATTGACTGGAAAGCTTCAGAGCTTCAAGAAGTTCCATCAAGCCACCACTGCTCAGGAAGATTAAAATATTCTGGGATAAAAAAAAATTGACTGAAAATCTTTGTAGCTGAACTGGTACGCAAGTCCAGGTGTGGTGGAATTAAGAACTGTCAACTGTGTTTGCACCAAGCAGCAACCTCTGGCGGAAAAAAGTGATGCATACTCGGAACTGATAACAATTGGCTTCCTATCACCCCCATGCTCATGGGGGACGTGGGGGTCTCTTCAGAACCAACGGGTAACATGAACAGAAAGTTTGTCCATCTTTAACTGTGTCTGGTTAAGCTGAAGAAATGTCTGATGTTGTTTCTCTCTTTTTTCAGGAGGTATGCCTGAGTTCTGCTGCTGACTGACCCCTGCCCTGTCTTTTCCACTTCCAACTGGTCCAGGAAGATGGACCTCCTTCCTGGTTCTGGTTTTTGATGGAGGTTTTCCTCCACACTGTCTCCTGGGGCAGTTCAGGATGCAGGATTGGATCAGAGAGAAGATCTGATCCAGTCCAGTAGTTTCCTTAGCGAAGACATTATTTATTATTAACACAGTAATCATTAGAGCCGGGTATTGATTCAGTTTCAAGAATCAATTTGATTTCAATTCTCATGATTTAGAATCAATTCTATTCAATCCGGTCCGGTCTGATCCAGTCCGATTTGATTTGGTTAGCTGGTATTGAAAACATTTTTTTTAGCCATTACCTGAATTACATGACTTTGTAGTTATACAACATATTGATGCTAGTATTATATTGACATTCAACAACAAAATAATGAGATGGTAGTTAATGGCGGCTGTAAGGACCAAACCCTCCCCCTTAATTACTTTCACAAAGATGCTGTGGGGCATTATACTCTAACAGATCCAGGGTAGAAAACAAAGGACACCAGAGATATCTACAACTGGACACCCTGGTGCATTATCAAAAATACGACATTTAAAAATCCAACTAATTAAAATTAAATAATCATTATATTTTTTAAAAAGAAAGAAAAGAAAAATCCATCTTTGGACAAATTGATCAATCTTTAGAAATTACTATGAGAATCAATTCAGAGTTGGAAAATCCTTTTTTTTCTAACACAGCCCTAATAGTAATCATGAGCTGGACAAATGAGGATCAGTTAATAGATTAATTTAAATTGGATTATTATTGGACTCTTATAAATTGGACTGTCTGTAAAAGTGACGCCATAAATTTTTCATGATATTAAAGGGACATGGTGTAGCAGTTGTATATCGCAAGCAACTCACTTGTACTTTTTATGCTACATTCACGTGAAACCAGGCAGTCAGCAGACGGACGAAAACCGCTGCATGTACAGGGATAAACAAGCCTCTATGTGAAGAAAAGGTCTGTCAGTTAAGCCTGATTTATAGTCGTCCGTAAAGTGCTCTATCTAGGTAACGGAAAGCCCTCTACGTCGATGGAGAGCCTGTCGGAGAGCCTCTCCGTCGTCTCCAGCTGCACGAAATATTTTTTAAGTGTCCGTCACTCCATCAAGGGACGACGGAGACGGCAAGGGCTGTGATTGGTCTACCACTACGTAAACACTAGCAGCGCCATTTTTTAAACCAGCTAGCCTACGAAGACGCAGATATGAGTCCAACCGAAGAACGTTTGGCTGAAGAAGTGAGGAAATACCAAAACCGCCCCATCATCTTTATTTTGCATCAAAAGTATCTCTGTTATTCAGCTGCAACAACAATAGTCTTCCTCTCTCGGACGGCATCATATGAGTAGGTCAGTCTTATGTAGCGACCCCTACTTATCGGGCGGGAAATTGGCTGGAGGGGTCTGTTGTTACACAGTTGGATAACGCATTACGTAGTCAGAGAAGTATACTGTAGCCTTTACAGTGGCTTCAGTCCCCATCTCTGATATGTTGTCATGGCGATGTATTGTTTTCCCTGACCCATGTTTTATTGTCTTTCTCTCGACCTCTGTGATTAAAATGGCATCTGGTTTGTAACTGACAGCAATCTGCCCAACTGAACACGAACGCAGCATCAGAGTAACACTCGGTTCCTCCTCTCTGTACCGCAGTGACTTTTCAAAGGCATCACCTTGACCTGAGCCGACAACTCCGGTGTCTCCGGTGAGTTTCCGTGGTTTCCTACTGTCACGCTTCGACTGAACGTAAAAACATGGCGACGCAACATGGCAGCCAGCACTGAGCCTGCCAGTTCCATGTATATATGACTGATATGAACGGAAAATTCAGAGCTTCCAGGAGCACTTCAGTTTGTTGAGGCAAGTTATTACTGATTAATGGAAAAACACTTTTGAACAAAACAATTGATTTTTGTGAATAGATAACAGGAGAAGTTACACAATGTCCCTTTAAACTTTTCTGACAGAGACAGAATCTCATCTCTTGTCTTCGGTTGCTTCTCTCTTCTGTTATGAGATGAACAGAACGACAGTCTGAAGTCCAGCGAGGTGTCTGATTAAAGCTCTTACATAACGCTGGAAGTCAGTTAGTGAGTACTGACCTAAACGGTAGAAATGTGAAACCTCACTTTACAACAGAAACTCACAAATTATTTTTACATTTATACTTTAGATTCTTTAAAAGTAAAAGTATTTGCTGTTTCTCCTTCCCTGCTCCGTCATCTGCAACCATCTGTTTTGGCTCATCACAACACTTTTGGGTGACACATCAAAGACTGCAGAGCAACAACCTGCACCTTCTCCTAAAGGAGGCTAGATGACCGCACTCTTTATCTAAGAGCAAAAAGCGAGAGAACATGAAAGTCATAAAAGTGTTGGACTTTAGAGTGATGAAAGGAGAGAGCTGACAGCACCGCAGCATTTCAGAGGCAGACCTGCTCAGAAAACAGGTCAAAACACAAGAACACTGTGATAAAGTCACCATAAACTAATCAGCGAGGACTTCAGTCCCACCTCCTTACCCTGAAGCATGACTGCCACATCAATGCAAGAGTTTTTAACACCAAGCAACACATTTATGAGGCAAAAATAAGAAAAAGGAGCTGCAGAGAAACTTTAACTGACTCCTACAAAATGATGAATGTGCAGCAGTCACATCCATTTAGCACCATCAGCCCTCATAGAGATCACAGAGCAGGTCAAAGTTCATTTAGATAGAGCATGTCACTAGCATGCATCTTCTCCTGACACTCAGTCCACAGCTGCTCTCAGTCATAACGATCAAGCCGCGCTTTGAAACCATGCTAGCTTTAGCATGAACCAACCATTTGCAGTGGTTTGCACCTGAAGGCAGCATCTCTGCAGTACTGTCTCTGATGCATGCAGTAAAATGTAAAGTTGTGGTAATACCAGGGTTCCTGCAAGTTAAATTTAAGACCTTTATTAATTAAATTTAAGACCAATATGATGCATTATCAGAAATATTCCAACAATCCCAGAAATTAAAAATTTTAATTGCATTTAAAGAGACTAAATCAATTCAGTGCTAAAACTGATGTCAAAATGGTACCTTCTTAACCAAAGTAACCTTCCCAACACTACACTAATATCTGTCTATATGCTGCTGTAACAGAAACTGTCAACATGACTGTAGGACATGACAGAATTTCTTTTTAACAAACATAAAACTTTAAACTGTAAAAACAGGCTGATTAAGGTTACTGAGGTTATTAAGCTACCATAGACACACATATATTTGTGAAATTGTTTTGTGCCCATTCATAGCCACAAACTGAGCTATTTCTTGCCGGTAGTCATCATAGGATTTGTCGTTTAATCACCACGTACCAACACTCGTAGCGATCCAAGCTGCTTACAAGATGGACAGAATCAACTTCTAGTTGCTGCGTTTTATTCAGCGTAATCTATGTAAAGTGAAAGTAAAAAATAAAGTCTTGTCTAAATTTTTATTTAAGCCCTTGGATGAAAAGCTGGCTGTTTGTAAGAGATTTTAAGGCCTTAAATTCAAAGTTTAGAATTTTAGACATTATTATACTTTTTAAGACCCTGCAAGAACCCTGTAATACCTAATTGGGCCTTTTTCATTGCACTTTTTCGTAGTCCTTCCACATGGCACGCTTTATTTGTGCTTCCTCCGGAAAAACCCGTTACGAGCCGTTACGATTTTCCGCACCCGTTTCAGAGCTAGCTCTAACCATGTTGAACCCACACAAAACATGACGTACCTTACGGCTCTCCACTGATTGGTCAAAGGAAATTGTCGTCATACGTATTTTCCCTCTTCTAAAAATATCTGGCTCTGTTTTTGGTGACTACAAGCCACAGAGAAAACAACAACAGCAGTAACACCTCAATATCATCCAATGCCTCCATTGTTGTTTTTACTTCACTGACCACCGTGTGACACGGCAGTGACGTCACGGCAGAATGGCTGAGTAGTAGTCTAGTACCGAATTTTCAGTCTGCCCATAAAAATGTAATTTGTAATTGCAGAGTGATACATGATGATGTAGTCTCATTTATATGGGATTTTAAAATACACAGTTGCTTCTAAGTAAATTAATAGCGTCCTGTGGTGAAAAACCAGGTTTGGATACCAGCACACTAATTGCGTAAGACTTCTACGTCAAGTCTGGAGCACTCGTGAAATTTGTTCGTGTCTGACAGAAGTTTAGAAATATGAGAAAATTGGTGAATGCAGCATTTTCTCCTAAATCACTCGTACGAACCATTTAAGAAAGAATTTGTTCGTGCAAATGCTTCTTGCATGAGGTCCATTGTCCACAACAAGTTATACACATCAATCAAGTATTTATGTGGTAAAGAAAATGTGTTTGAAAAAAAAATTATATCTCGGACATTTACATTCATTGAGCTTTGCAACTTCCTCCAAACGTTGGACGGCCCAAAGCATACCAGAAAATAGAGGTGATCCGTATTTTGGGTGGAGGCAGACGGACCTGAGCGGATGCGCAGGGGCACCGACCGAGTAGTGGACTGCTTCTCATTGACTAAAATAGTAATGGATTTGCTGCGTTGTGCAGACAGGAGCGGAGCAGAGGCAGTGGACGGAGGGGGTAAAGACAACACAAGAGTTATACAGCAACACATTGTCAAATAATAATCAACAACAATCAACTTACTGACATAACCTCTCACTCGGTTACGGCTGTCAAAAATGCTCCAAAATGACATCTTAATATTTGCTCTAAAATTAACATATATTCGAATACATTCGAATTATGTGTTAAGATTTATTGACATTCATTTAGCTACTTGCTTGCCAATGGTAGCGCTATGCTGCCTGTCATATATTGTGACTACTAAACAATTGCTTTTTAAACTTTCGAGATGAAAATAGCTAGCGGACATTGCCAGCTAGCTAGCAGATGTTGCTGTTTAACCCAGATACAGTGGCTTGCAAAAGTATTCATACCCATGACCAAAGCAAAAGAGGGTTTCACCTTTTTATATGAAAGGAAATGGCACAAACTCAACAATCCATCACTGTTCTTGTTCGTAAGCGCTCTTTTTCTATGAATAGGTTGCATAAGTTGGTATGTCATTGTTGCAAAAGTATTCAGCTCCTTGCAAAGTTGCAGCTCCTTTGGCAGCAATAACAGCTACCAATCGCTTTGGATAGCCAGCAATAAGTTTTGTGCAATGGTCCTTGGACAGTTTCGCCCACTCCTCTTTGCAATACTGCTCCAGCTGAGTCAGGTTACTTGGTGATCTTCGGTGGACAGCAATCTTCAGATCCCTCCACAGGTTTTCTATTGGGTTGAGATCTGGGTTTTGACTGGGCCAGTCTAGATCCTTCACTTTCTTCTTCCTGAACCATTCTTGTGTCACTCGAGCCGTATATTTTGGATCATTATCCTGTTGAAAGGTGAACTTCCTCCCAAGCTTCAGGCTTTTTGCAGATTTGAAGACGTTTTCCTCCAGGATGTTGATGTATTTTGCACTATTCATAATCCCTTGCACACGGACAAGCTCACCAGGACCGGAGGAAGAGAAACAGCCCCATAGCATTATATTCCCACCTCCATGTTTCACGGTAGGGATGGTATGAGCTGGATCATCAGCTGTGTTAGCTTTGCGCCAAACATACTTCTTGGCGTTCAGGCCAAAAAGTTCTATTTTCGTTTCATCTGACCAGATCACACGTTCCTACGTGTGTGGTGGCATACTGCAAACGAGCCTTGAGATGTTGTTTCTTCAGATATGGCTTCTTCTTTGCAACACGCCCATAGAGACCTTCCTTGTGTAAAGTGCGGGATATTGTGGACTTGTGTACGTTAGTCCCAGCACCCTGGAGAGACTTCTTCAGGTCTTCAAGAGTGACGGAGGGGTTTGCTCTGGCTTCCCATGAGCAATTTCCTTTTGCCTTTTGCCGTGATCTTGGAGGGGCGCCCTGTTCTTTGGAGGTTCACAGTGGTACTGTGGCGCTTCCACTTCTGGACCAGTGATGCAACAGTACTTTTTGGCACATTGAGTGAACTTGCGATGGCTACATAGCTTTGCCCATCTCTATGCTTCTCTACAACTTTCTTTCTGAGGTCTTCTGAGAGCTCCTTGGACTTCATGACTGTTGTCTGCTGACAAGCATGGGATGACTGTGGACAGGTGACTATCGGGCACTAATTATGGGGAGCAATCAAGGATATACAAATCACCTGGGACTGAATACCGCCCTGTGACACTGTGAGGCAATAGTTTATAGTGTGCAATCATTTTCGACTCAAAATAACATCTTTGGTGCAAGGGTGTGAATACCTTTGCAACAATGAAATACAGACTTATACAACCTATTCATAGTAAAGAGTGCTTACGAACAAAACAGTGATGGATTGTTGTGTTTGTGCCAGTTTCTTTCATATAAAAAGGTGAAACTCACTTTTGCTTTGTTCTGTTCTGAGCAATTGAGTTTTGGTCATGGGTATGAATACTTTTGCAAGCCACTGTAGTAACCCGGATGCTGTTGGCAAGTGTGGGGACGTGTGGAGGCCCACGTGAATAAGAAGGGGGCATTCCAGTGTCCAAACACACTCATCACAATGCACTGCAAAAACTGAAATCTTAGCAAGTATTTTTTTTTCTCATTTCTAGACAAAATATCTCGTTGCACTCAAAATAAGACAAAATTACTTAAAGAGAAACATTTCGATACAAGATCTTGCTTTAAGGCAATGCACCTCATTTCAAGAAATCTTATCAATTTTGCTTGTCACGTTGGCAGATTTTTAAAAAATTTATTTATTTTTTTTCTTATTACAAGCAAAAAAAGCTCCTTTTTTTTATTATTTGAAGAATGGCCAAGATTTTCTTGCTTGTAATAAGCAAAAATATCTGCCGATGGGACAAAAATTGTTGTAAAATGTAATTTAAAGGTAGCAAACAACAAAGTGAAGAAGGTAAAAAAAAACAACAAAAAAAAACAGAAGTATGATTTAGTTTAGTTGTGGGTCCAGATAACTTAGCCAAATCCTCTCATTCCTAGGAGAACACCCTCTCTGTAGAACGTTAATTACACACTATTTGGAGTAAATATTGGTTTACATATTATCTAAAAGTAAAAAGAGGTGAAAAGATGAAGAATTGAATTAATGCAAATTATCCTGCTATTTCCTCTTCATCGTATCCAAGTTCGTGGCTTTACAAAATTAAAAATCTCTGAACTTCTCAGAAAGCCCCTGGGTCTCTTTTATAAAACTGTGCGTAGGATCTTTACTGAAAGTGTATGCATGCCAAAAACCAAAAGTTTGCATACGCCAAAAAATATTCAGATTTATAAAACCGTCCGTACGCACAGATTCAAGCAATTTCCCCTTTTTAAAATCACACTCTTCCTGAAAGTTTGCGCAGGTGAATTTAGTTCATATCCCGCCGCCTACACGCTTACAATCTACCATACATGGTCAATGCAAATTACCTCATGGATTTTTTTTGCATACAAATGAGCCAGCTGATCTGAGGCATTTAAAGCTTAATTGTGGAGACTGAGGCCTTGTCCACACACGAAGTCAAACTCTGGCCTAAATTCACAAATTTTTTACCAACCCAGCCTCTCATTCATACGAAGTGGCATTTTGGGGGTCTGTAAACAATCTTTTTTTAAATCAAGCCTTCAGAGTGGGAAGATTTAGAAATGCTTCATGCCAATCCATGCCACATTGACTTGCATTGAAAAGGACCTTTCTAGAATCAAATGTTATTTCAGAATACATTTTTAGGATAACATTTTTTCTCCTCACACACTTGCTCTACACTTCAATGATGTAGTTTGAACTGTTTTCCATGACATCAGACCATTTACTCAGAAGGAGCTCCGCTTTTATCTTAGTCATTAAACCAGAGACTTCAATGTTATTTCAGCCAATCAGAGTCCTTCAAAAACTCAAAAATGCTTTATACATCCAATTAAGTAAACAATCTTTTTTTCTTCTTTAATGTGAGGTTATTTGAGCGTGAAAGGGTCTCAAATTTGTAATTTTGGTGTTTTTTTTTTTTACAAGCATTTTGATCAGTCAGATCACATACTAATTATTTAGGTCAGTCTTTTGCAGGGAATTTAGTTCCCTCTCTGTAATGCTGCCATTCCAGTTCAAACTGAAATTTTTCCCACAGTTTTTTGCATTTTATCTTGAAACAACTTCTCATTAAGCTTTTTTAATTGTGGCTGCTATAATCCACGTATAGATATGCTCTGCATACCTAATAATGGCCTGCCACCTACAGGCTATTTTTTATTTACTTATTTAACCCACTTTTCAGTTTTAGACAGTGGGAAAATTGTGTGTACAAACTGGAACTTAAAGGGTTAAAATTTTGAAACTCATTGATTTTTTTTATATTGATGGTTCGGCCAGAAGTCAGTGATGACAGCCATGAAAAAAAAATGCAACTTTTGATTTTTAGATAATATTTACAGGCCATTAACTGACATTGGCCAGTCTGTGCCCTTAAGAAGCTTAACGTAACTTTTTCTTTGTGAGCTATGAGGGTTAAGTGCACATGGATCAACTCACAGATGAATCTGAAAATAAAACTTTCTGCTGCGATTTCTGGTTTCCTCAGGGCTGCAAATATCCAGGGTCAGGGGAGGGAGTCAGTGGAAAGCCCACTGCTGCGACTTGGCCCTGGTTTGCCCTCATGGATGAGGTGCTAGGACAGAAGCATTCAGTTACACCTCCTGTCCTAATAGCCTCTATCCCTGAGGACACTCCAGGGCCAAGCGCAGCAGTGGGTAATCCAGAGGAGAAGGATGAGGAAGAAAGAGAGGAAGAGAGGCAGCCACCAGGCAGGAAAAGAAAGGCTGAGAGGAAGGATGAGCTCCTGGAGCTCCTAAAAGAGGACATGAGGCAGCAGGAGAGCAGCCAGAGGATGGAGAGGCTGCTCTCCATCCTTGAAAAACTGGCAGAGATGTGACTCAGGGAGAGTTTTTTTCTTATTTTAATTTATTGTTCATGTTCATAAGAGTTTGTTTGGTGTTTACTTGTTAATAAATTGATTTAAAAACTATTAATTGAACTGAACTCATTAATGGCTTTAAATATTTACATTTTAAAAAAACAACATATGAACATAAACTGAAGTAGGAATAACTTAAAATGCGAAATTCATAAACACACAAAAAAACGATTGAATTTAACAGAATTATTTACAAGAGAAAACATGTCTATAACTATTTACAATTGATTAATCTGATTGAAACAGAGGATGCAGGGAGTGTCTGACAGTGTTGCTGGATTTCCTGAAGGAAGATTGGGGACATGGGTGGAGTGCCATAACTGAAACCTGTGGCTGGTCTTTCCTTATTTTCAAGTGGAGCATCATGGGTGGTCTCCAGAGTGTGTTGGGATGCTTCCTCACTGTCCTCTGCATTGTCCACCACAGGTTTGCAGGGCTGGCTCAATCGATGGCTGCCACATGACTAAGACATGTCCAGAAAAAGGTAAACAGGAGATGATGGATACTCTATATTACTATAATAGTACAAAGTGCTTTTGAAACCAACAGATTTCTTGCCTGTTAACAGTAGTCATGGTCTGCCGGTACCTCCTCCAGGGCAGACACCTCAGCAGACAGTTGGTCCCGCCAGGGAGCACCACTGACTGCTTCCAAACCAGTCTCCCCCTCATCCTCGGCAAAATCTTCCTCCGGCTCATCCTCTGTCACCACAATGTCACCATCGCTGAGGCAGATGTTGAGGAGCACAGCACATGCTGTTATGATCTGAATGAGGGAGAAAAAATTTATAAAATAAAATTGTTATATACACACACACACACCAGGTATTCACTTACATGAGGGACAAAGGTGTGGTGCACCTCCAGCACTTGCAGGAAGATGGACCTGAACCTTGTCTTCATCATTCCAAAAGCACGCTCTATAATGGAGCGTGCCCTGGAATGATGCCTGTTGAAGTGCTGGGCTCCCACACCTCGATTTTGCCGTTTATACGGAGTGATGAGGGGGAGTGGACGATGGAGGCATGGGTACCCCCCATCTGCGAGGATGAAATGCCCTGGAGGAGGATATACTGACTGCCTGTACAGTGGGCTGTGGCGGAGCACCCTGGAATCGTGCACCGACCCAGGCCAGCCCACATACGTGTCAGTAAAGCGGCCCTGATGGTCACAGACTGCCTGCAGGAGGATGGAAGAGAACAGTTTTCTGTTTTTGTAGCACTGACCATCAGGGCCGCTCGGAGGCTTGATGCGGATGTGGCAGCCATCGATAGCACCTGCTGCTTTCTGGAAGGCTCTGTGGCGGGCCAGCCCTGCAAACCCACGGGACACTACCTCCAGGTCCTCAGGGGTTTTAGGAAGGTGAATGACCTGGTGCCGCATAGCCACCACCTCCTCAGTGACTCTGTGGACAATGTAGTGGACAGTAGAATGAGGCATCCCAAACACCCTTGAGACCACCCTGTGGGATGCTCCACTTGCCAGCCAGAAAAGAAACACCAGGGGTCTCAATTGTGGCACCCCATCCATGTCGACGATCCTGATTCAGGAGGTTCAGCAACACTGCCAGAGACTCCCTGCTTAGTCTGAAGTCCGGTCTAGGATCTCCATGATTAAAAAACCGGTTCAGGACTGGGATACTGAGGTTGATTCATCAGAACAAGGGTCTGGTCTGGTTGAGAAAAAGGAGAGAACGACAAAAATTGTTTAAAAGAAAGAAATAGTACTGATGTTATGTACACCAACATACACACTATGGCCCTCATTTATCAAACGATCGTAGCAATGGTCGCACATCTGATCGTAAAAATGGTCGTACGATTGGACCCACGTGTGATTTATTAAAACATTCGTATCGGTCCAATCTCGTCGTACGAACAAAAGAGTCTTGATAAATTTCACAGCTGAAATCCATCGTCATTTAAATGTCACGCCCACAGTTACGCCCTTAAACATGCATAATGATGAGGCTTCACCCGGCGAGGTTGAACCACGGAGAGGAGAGATTCTGCCAAAAAAGAAACTTTTGGGGGGATCAAGACAGAATTCCTCGTTTGTGAGGTGGGAAAGATTAAAGAGGTGCTGTTTGGCAGTTTAAAACCGAAGTCAGAGACATGCACAAAAACGCTACACGGAAGAGGATCAGTCAGCCTCACCGGTGTTAACGATTCCGGCTGAGATATTAATAAAAGTCTCAATCTAGGCCTGGCTGATATGGTTTATTTGTTTTATTAGTAATGAAATTTATTAATAGCCCACATCCGATGGCAACGTCACAATTCTTTAGCCAATGGGTCAAGAAAAAGTGGTCCAATATGAAACTCGCCACCAAAACTTACCATGATCGTTTGATAAATGAGGGCCACTGTGTGTACATATATATATATATATATATATATATATTGTGTGTGTGTGTGTACATATTATATATATACACATATATATATATATACATATATATGTATGTGTGTGTACATATATGTATACATACATATATATATATATACATATATATATATGTATACATACATATATAAATATATATATATATATATATATATATATATATATATATATATATATATATATATATATATATATATATATACACACACAATTTATTTTAATTTATAATGAATTTTATTTCTATATGATTTTTGTTATGTACAACTTTTACGGTCTTTCATAAGCTAATATTCATAAAACTAGCTAAAGTTGTCATGAAGTCTTGAAATCCTTTAAAGCAGAACTCAGTAACTTCAGCTCGGGGCTCCCCCTAGTGGCGTACTTTCACTGTCGTAAAGTTCAACCCCCCCTACACCCCCACAGCACACAGACGGCTTCTCTACCTGTCTTTCCTCTATTTTGATCCCTGGATATATTACTAAGCTTTAACTAGCTTGTTGATGCTACTTTGCTGCGTTGGTAGCAGCACCACGTCTCCCTCTGCTCAAAGCAAAGTCCTGTTTCTTCTGAAACGGGACGTGTTTAGGTGGTGTGAAGCTAAAGAAATGTTTTTTTTCCAATTAGCGCTGGTAGTCTGGTTCAAATCAGAGCTGGAAGCAGCTCGGTAGATAGGGGACCTGTGTACCGTACAGCGGTTTCTGTTGTCGCAAGTTCTGCTCGGGTCGGCGCAGGCAAAGTTGCATAGAGCTGCTCGCAGGCCAGAGGCACCGGCGGGAGGGGGGGGGGACATTGAATCGCTCCGTAAACACTTTGTGTAGCCCCACAGGGATTACGAAAAGCATTCATTGAGGTAAAAAAGTTACTGAGTTTCCCCTTTAAACTTGATAAAATAAGTTTACCTGGATTTGATTTTCTCTCAGCCGGAGAAATAAAATATTCCGGCGACGACAATGCAGCTGCTGTATCTCCTCTAAAATCATTTTTAAAAAATGGCAAAACTCAAAAGATCAGTGCGCTCCATTGTTCGGACCGTGGTTTGGCTCCGTCACAAGTTGCTAGGCAACGAAGGACGGGCGACCGTCCAAATTCACACAGCTACTTCCGCCTTACGAGGCCTTCGTAGGACCCGCCCTACGTAGACTGGGTAGGACGCGTCCTTATAAGACCGTAGCCCCCGAATTTGGACAGAGCCTTTGTGTGTGATAATAATTTGATATGAAGGGGCAATTAAATGTTTGGGAGCGGCAGGACATAAGAAGAAGCTGGATAGATCAATTCCTGTGGTCTCCTGATTAAAAGTCATGCGTGATAAGTCAGCCAAAGGACAATGCTCAAAGCTCAATAGCCAGGGAACACTATCACTTAGATGCAAGTGACAGGACCCCCCCATGCTGCCACCAGAGGAATCATGATGCAGTGTGGTTTTAGTTCCCACCTCACCATCTGTGTCACCAGTTCCCCCAGTCTCCAAAACCAGCGTATGCATGGGTCAAAGTAAGCGTGAGAGACTGCACATTCTCCCGTCAAGTTTGCTTTTTATAACTTTTGCGTGGAAACTTCAGACCCCGTTTTGTGCATACGCAACATTTATAAATGAGACCCCTAGTGTCTTGTGATTACTTTTCAGACAGTCAATGGAGAAGCAGTTCTAGTCACATTTGCTTTTTGCAAGATGAACTCATATGGCATTTCTTCTTTTTCTATGACTGAGAGTTACATGAGAGTTTTAATTCTGAATAAAAGTTAATTCCGCTTTAAGACCATGTAAACCCTTAGTTCTGGTGAAAACAATAATTCTGAATAAAACTTAATTCTAAACTAAGTGGTTGGTTTATTCCTCTTTTAATTTCGCATAATTCCCCTCACATGTAGCTTCATGTAACCTTTTATTCAGCCCTGCCTAATTCCTGTCGTTCTGCGCATGCTCCTTTGCCCTGTTACAATGGCGCTTGTCGAAGCGCACATGAAACAAGCGCTGGACTCGTGCCAGCTGGCGGAAAAAAGAAGCATGTTAGTGTGGAGCTGCTGCTACAAAACTACAATCGAAATACAGTGAAAATCTGTGTTATGAAGTTTTCATGTCATTGTCGAAATAAAAAGGGGCAGGAAGCGGCGTCTGTTTACTCCCGGGTAGATGTAAACGGACGTAAAGACATCACGCCCACCCCCCTGTCCAATCAGAACCCTTCCCCACCCCCGGATCTAAAGTGGAATTAGATAAACGTGTTTTTCACGTAAACCTCAATGCAGAGTTATTATTTCCATATAAAAATGAAGGAGAATAATTTAATTATGAATTATTTAGCCCATTTATCAGCTTTATGCCAAAGCGATTCTTTCACTATCGGGTGTCACTCTGTGGTGAGGAGGTCCCCTGATCAAAGGTGGTGTCACTCCATGGGAAAGAGGCTCACTGATTGGAGGCAGTCTCGCTTGTGTCGGGGTGCGGGTGGTTTTTAGATTCCATGTGGTTCGTGGTATCAGTCTAAGGTCGCCTTGCCTGACTTGAGACGTCAGGAACAATGCTTGTTTTTCCAAAGTCTCTGGGTCTGCGCTGGCTTCGGTATTAGAGGTCTGTGGTTTCGGTCCTCCGCTGGTGTGATCCGTGGACCTGGTTTCCTGTGGGCTCTCCAGGACCTTCTGCAGCTTCAGCATCAACTGAGCCCATTTTTCCATTTCTGGCTCTGATACGCTGGTTCTGAGCAAGGCAACGGCTTTCTTTATGTCTCCCTCCACCTGCCTCATCCTGCTTCCCTCCATCTGCAGTCGAGCCTCCAGCTGAGATTTAGCAGTTTCATGCTGTTGCTGTTTCAGACGGCGCTCTGAAGACACCGCATCCCTTTTCTGGGCCAAAGCTTCTGCCTTGTTGACCCAGTCCTCATGTTTAGTCCTCGCCTGCTGGATCATTGTCATCCTCAGCCAGTCTATCTTGGAGCCAAGTATCTCTGTTGTTGATAGGAACTTTCTCTTATTAGTTTTCAGAGGTGACACCTTTTCATGTAGGAATTTCGCCTTTTCAATGGTCTCTTTAAACTGAGCTCTCTTCCTGAATTCTTGCTGGAACCTTCAGCTGCATGCAGTGCTTCAACTCCTCCTGTTTCCACTTAATCAGATCATCGTTCTCCAACATCATCTTAGGTTTTGCTTCCTCGTGTTGCAACTCCAGATTGTGCATCTGGTTCTGAGCTTCAGTTTTGTTACGAAACAGCAGCTCTAGTTGTAGCTTGGTCTCCACTGTCTTAGCAGCCTGCATTGTGATCACGGCCTTGAACTCATCTCTCGGTGTCTCCAGCTCCTGAGTCTTTGAACGACTCAGCAAGTTTTGAGCCTCCAAGTTCTGAGTTTTAGCTCTCTCATTCTCCTGCTGCTCAATGAACTCCTCCTCTTCCTTTCTTAACTCTGTTAACGTGTGTTGGTCTTTCCAGTCCGTCTCCATTCCGGGGTTACAGAGTCAATGTCCTTGATTTCACTCCTTAGATGTTCACTTATATCTGCAGGATGAAGAGACACATGGACATAAAGCGAAACATGTTAGTCATTTAAATAACTTGGGGTTATATTTGCCGTAAGTGAAGTGATAATACATTAGTAATGAGATGAAATCGATACAACTTTTTAATTACCAGTTGATTGAAAAAGACCCACAGATACACCACACTACATATTTGATAGTTTCATTTACAAACTAAGCAAGGTAGCAGTAAAGGCAAAAGATAACTTATGCCGATATAGTTTACCTTTAATTGTTTTTCTTTTAGTTGAAAGAAAGAAAGAGAATTTTGAACCTGACAGAGCCTACATATGTTATATATCTGTCTCTGCCTTCAGGAGGTGAAATATTGGATGCAACCCATCAAATACACAATTCTTTATTTGAAGGGCTGCTTCTTTTTTTTTTTTAAAGGATTTTTGGGCACTAGTGGCCTTTATGTGACAGTGAATGGTGAAGGGCTGCTTCTTTTAGCATAATGTTGCATCTCTTTTCACATTTAGTACACAAGATAAAAATAAATATTCCCGGCTATAAATCACATTTAACATTATTAGTTGATTAAGTGTTACTGTTGCGATTTTGCTCCAGCACGTCACCGCTTTTTATTTTAATTTTTTCACGAACAGGAAAAGAGGATGGACAGAGGTGAAAACCGTCAGGAAATATTGAGTCTTTCCATTACACCGATGGAATGATGGCCGGTCTCGTTCACGCCCATCGCAGGGCAACATCATCATTCACGGCAAGAGCTGTAATCCACAAAGCGGCTTCAAGTAAATCCTGAAATAATCTAAAATCTTCGCGGTATTTTTATTTTTCTTTGCACAAAAAATTTTCATTGACTATGAATCAGGGAATGACTGGGACCAGAAGATAATTATTTTCTTCCCATTGACTTCCATGATTTTTCGTCTCTTACTGTAGGTCCCATGGGGCGTAAGTAGATGGGCGTAAGTTCGGCTTCCCAAAATCCAATCCAGCCAAACGCCGCAACTAAAAATTGAAAAACTAAAAATTGCTTGGGGAGCCTTTCTGTACATGTGTAATAGAGCAGATGAGAATCTAACTTTTTTCTTTACAATATGGAGGAAATCTGGAAGGACTGTGTCGTTCCTTGGTTGTTGGAACAGCAGTGGAAAACTTTAATATTGTAATAAGTGAATAAGAAGATCATGGACATTTATTTCATGAAGATTTCTGCTGTTTGTGACAAAAGTGGACGATGCTGCTTTTCAGTCCACTGATGTCAGTGTGTTTCGGAGGAGAATTCTGAACAGACATAGAGCAGAGGAGGAATAACTTGCTGCCACGGCAGAGAAAACACTGGATTTAATCCCCCAAAACACGCTAAATTTTGGTGAACAGTCTAATGAATATGCTCCCGAAAATGTCGCATGCATAACATTACTATGCTAGCTCATACTAACAGTGACAGCTGTATGTTGCTGAGAGTTAATGACTACCTGGGAGATATTGTGAAATATAACATTATTTGCTCGGATCAGGGGAATATTGTGATCAGAAAATAAAAAGTAAACACAAACGGTTCATGAAGACGGTGTCCTGCAGCCTTTAGTTTCATCTGCAGGACATGTGAAGGCTACGTGGTCTGTACAGTCCTGAAACAATACCAACAGCCAAATGTATGACAAAATAGAAAAGTAGCTAATTATCTTTGAAAGAGTTTAATTTTTTAAAACTTTGATAAATAATCACTAGATGTGTGTGTTATTCCAGTGTGGCTTGTCATAAAAAACAGTTTCCGAAGAGGAATAATAGTATCATTTATTTGTTTTTCCTGATTGAAACATTTTCAGCTTGATGAACAAACACTATTTAGTTTCTGCAACAACAATGAAAGACTACAACTTTATGCTGCAAGTTTCATGCTGAGGGCCTTTTGCAAAGTTCTTAATTGGTCCATTGGGCATCCCTCATAGTAACAGGGGTTCTCAAACTTGTTTTTCAAATGTTTCCAATGTTTTATTTGTAATATGTCATTTGGAAAACCTTTTTTGATGAGAGGTAGTTCCACTTTGAGCTATTGCTCATGACCTCATCATTTGTTCTTCCAGAATTGGATGTTAAGTAGTGTTTAAAGGGACTATTGGCAGGAATTGTGAAAGAATAAACAAGCATGTCCAGTTTTTTTTAATACTAATGGGTGATAAAGCAATAAAAACAACGAGAATGAGCCCACCCACGTCTCTCTCCGTTGCCTTGAACAGGCTGTGGGCTGCATAATGCATAATTCTGTGGCTGAATTTCCCGCGCTGTCCTGCGAATGTGACGTCAAATGATGCTGCATCTGCATCATCCGATAGTTTTGAAACAGGACGGAGACGGTCGCGGTAAATTCAAACACTGCAAGGAATAGTTATGGATTCTTCTGCCAGCAGCAAACGATCCAGATTGACTGAAAGACACCAAAAAGTGGCACTACGAAGAAAAAGTAGTAAACAACGTTATAGCCTCAGTTTTATGCGCACTCCCGTGACGGTTTGGCTCGTGGCTGCAGTTACCCGCAGCGCCAGTTGCAGCAGTCGCGAGTCTCATTTAAGCTTGCCTCAAGGCCCTTTAAAAGAAGTAGTTTTTTCATGTTTGTAATTCTTACGTACTCCAAAGGCCTACAGGTAGCCTCCAGTAAAATATATAAGTATTGTTATTTGTTTCTGTTTTGACCTTTGCTGTTTTAAAGTTTTCCCCTAAAGTCCTCCCTCAACAACATAATTTCATTAAAGAATTAAAGGTTTACAAAATAAAGGAAAATTATACCTGGTACAACTAGTCAAGGTGTGCTTGGCAGGGTGACAGATCTCTTGTTGACAGCTGTGGCAGAGGTTGGATAGTAACAACTATACGATAACCACGGGTAAGTTGAATGTATGATGACAAAGAAAGAAGCTTTTGGGGCAAGTTATATTCTACTCAACACCAAGAGGGAAATCAGCTTCAATTTACTGTATGATGCCTAATGCAAAATCAGCTTCTTTTTTTTTTTTTTAATCGAAGCCATATTAATAAAACAGTGAATGGAAATTATTTCATGAACTACATGGCGTGAGGCAACGAGTGACCCAATCAGAATCTAGCCTGGATCAGACAGATTCTGCTCAGCAGGCTGTGTTTCAGGTCTGGATTTCCCATTCAGATCCTGAATCCCAGGCCAGTCAGTCAAGGGAGTATTAGAATAACTTCTGCAAAATGTCCGTATCAAAGGATGGGGCTAGTGACCTTTTCTGATTATTAACAATTTCAAAATAGCAGGTGGGAAGGAGTGAGGGAATGGTTAATTTATGCATATGTTCTGCAAATTATACTCACATTAACCTTAAAGGAGCCTTATCATGATAAATGGACTTTTAAGAACTTTTAAGCATGTTACTGTGTTATTTCCTCATAAAAACACTTAAGTCAAGTTGTTTTTTTTTTCATTCGCACACACTGGAGTAATATATATGAATATTCAAGCCAAGCTCCAGCTCCCTAAAACTACTGACTGACCACCGGTGTACATAGTCAGGTGGCACCAATCATGAAGCGACAAGTACGCATGTGCAGCATCATAGCACCCAGTTTGTCCAAGAGAAACTCAAGGAGAATCCTAACCTATCCACACTCAGGAAGAAACGAACAGTCTCCAGGTTTCCTCAGACAAACAGCTGTCAGCTAAAAGAAGTTTGCTCCAGAGTTAAGAAGAAATTTTTAGCTCTTGACAATGGCAAGTTGGAAAAAATTTGGTCGTTGAGTGTGGGAGTTTATTCGTTGTACTGGACAATGAATCCACTTGCCAGAAGTGGTTAGATTTTACCTTCAGGAGCAGAAAAAAAACTCAACTTTGTGTGTGGACTTCACTCCTGACAACTTCATGAATCTTGGGCTATAAAGTGTTTTTTCTAGGGGATTACTTCTGAAACCTGACGCATATCCCACCATAAAAATGCATCATTGACAACCAACACCACCAGTGAGTGAAAACATCTCCCACCTAAATGCTAACTCTTAGCCTATGACGTTAGCTCATTTAAGATAAGAAAAACCTTTATTTGTCCCACAATGGGGAAATTTGCAATTCTGCAACAGCACACATACAGCAGACCAGTCTGACCAAAGGTATAGACAGAAAAATTTACAAACATAGACAAGGATAGATTAGGACATATTAAAATAAGTTAAGTTGACTGCACAGGAGTTTTAAAAACACAACAATGAATAAATAATGAATAAGCGTGGTAATTTTGCAGACAAGTGGGTGTTTACTTTATATGAATATTAATAAATAAATAAATAACAGACTGGTGTGTATTGTAAATTGCAGCATAAAGAAATTATTGCACATAGTAGTTATAAAGTATTGCACATGATCCGGAAGTGATAGTGACAGATACAGATACAAAGGCTGCTCGGGTGAAACAGAGTTTTTAGATGTGCTGATTGTAAAGTCTGATAGCAGCCGGGAGAAAAGACCTGCAGTATCTTACCGTGGATTAGTCTGGCACTGAAGCTGCTCTCCAGACCGGACAGAATGTGCTGCAGGGGGTGTGACTCAAGGTCCAGCATGGATGTCAGTTTTGCTAGGACCCGGTTGTCTCCGACCACCTGCACTGAGTCCAGAGAACAGCCCAGGACAGAGCTGGACTTCCTGATGACTTTGTCCAGCTTCCTCCTCTCCCTCTCTGTGATGCTGCTGCTCCAGCAGACCACTCCTTACAGGACGGCTGATGCCACCACAGAGTCATAGAAGGTCCTCAGGAGGTAGAGCCGGCTCTGGCCCTTCCGGTACAGGGCGTCAGTGTTGTGAGTCCAGTCCAGTTTATTGTTCAGGTGAACACCCAGGTACTTGTAAGAGTCCACTCTCTCAATGTCCGTTCCCTGGATGTTCACCAGTGAGAGGCCGGCAGACTGGTGTCAACTACTTACTTCACTAATACAGTGTTAAAATATCTATGGGCCCTAGACCTGTTTGCACTAAAAAATTGGACTCCATCATGAAAAAGGTTGAGAACCCCTGGTCTAGTAGAATTTGCTATGGCTGACTGGATCTCTGATGCCTCAATGAGTATTTTAAGATAAGCAACCTGATCTGTGGTGATTGCTGGAGCACAAATGAGCTCCACAATTTCTCTGCTGCAGCACAAGTTGCCAGGTGGAGTGCTCATATGGATTCCTAATCTGATCTCCGATCAGGAGAGGGAGCAAATGCAGGAAGCACCAGTTCTGGACTGCATGTCCACTAAAGCCTGGGATACACTGTGCGATTTTTTCGATCATTGCTCGCAGCTCCAACTCAAATTGGACTCCAATGAAGTAGAAGTAGAAACATCTCAAGGAAAATCAGAAGAAATGGACAGCATGTGAGTTAAATATTAGTGTCACTGCAAAGGGTCTGAACACCTTTGACCAATATTTCAGTTTTTCCTTTTTAATAGATTTGCAAAAATTTCTACATTTCTGTTTTTTCTGTCAAGATGGCGTGCTGAGTGTACATTAATGAGAAATAAAATGAACCTTTTTGATTATAGCAAATGGCTGCAATAAAACAGAGTACAAAGTTTAAAGGGATCTGAATACTTTCTGTACCCACTGTACATGAGATAAAGCTCATAGCTAAAGGCAACTGCAATGTCAGAGAATTTAAAGTGATCAAAGAAAGAAAGTTGACTTTACAAAGTGGTAAAAAAAAAAAAACGGAAAAAACCCAGACATAATTTCTTAAAAACATACTGCAGGCCTAAAACATGAAATAGATAAATTAATGATAAATAAAATGAACCTGGTGAGAAAAAACATGAAACATCCGAGAACTGTTTTTCTCTGCAGTCCAGAAATCACCATTTTTCAACACCACTTTGTCTGATTTGTGGTGAATATAAACGAGAAAAAAAGATACAAACAACAAAAAGCGAGGAGATGTAGGAGAAATTGTCCCAAGCACCACTCAGAAGATGAGCAATAAACCTCAACCTTCCCGTCTCCACCTCTGCAGAGCACGCTGACACATGAGGGTGAGAACATCAGATTCACTCACGTCGGTTCAGCTCAAATTCTTCTTCAACATTTAATTATTCATGGATGAGCTCTCATGAATTCAGTGTGCAAACTTCAAAGAATCACGTGTTTGGGATGAAGACCACAGCATAAAGGACTGCTTTTCTCCTCATTGGTCCAGAGTGAAACCCATTTCCTACAAACCCAGAACCAGAGGAAAAATCCCAAACATGTACAGGCTTATTTACCAAATGAAAAAAGGAAACACACGACACAAAACAGGAGTCTGAGTCTTTGCTTTGCATAGGTTCGTTTTTACTCTGCTCTAAGAGTTTATTTCTTTAGTTTCAGTTTGGTGCATTTAGTAAAATACACTGTATTTGTACAAATGATCTCAGGCACAAACAAACATACAGTACGTATCCACCTCTGAAATGTCTCCAGGAGGCATAGACAGAAATACTGAATACAAGTCAATGCAGTAAAATGTTAAACATAAAACACAGAATATTTCAAATAAAATATTTTTTAGAAAATAAAACTGTTGCTACAATTATTCAACTTAATAGATTATCTGTCAAGTAATAATGAAACTTGTGGTTATATTTCTTCTCCAGCATGCAATCTTCACACAAAAACACTTCCTGGTTTGTCAACAGCCAACATTTTCTCATAATTCACCCTGTTCACAGCTAACGGTCTGAAAGTCAGACTATAGAGAGGCCTCGCAGAAATTCACCATTTCCTCATTAACGTCACAAAATTATTTCAAAGTTGGATTCAGTAAAAATTCTTTTTGCTCAAAAGTCTTTACACAGAACTCCACAAAGACGACAAAAAAAGTCTGAAATTTCTGTTGATTTAATAAAAACTAAAAAAGAAATGTAAAAGCATTCAGAGCCTTTATACTCACACCTGTCTGTCTATATAAAACCTGTCCCCTATAACACACCTGTCTATTATAACACATCTGTCTATACAACACACCTATCTGTCCCGATAACATATCTGTCTGTATATACACCTCTCTATTTAGCACACCTGTCTGTCTATATAAAACCTGTCTGTATAACACACCTGTCTGTCCCTATAACACACCTGTCTGTCTATATAACACACCTGTACATATAGCACACCTGTCTATATAACACATCTGTCTATATACACACCTGTCTATATAACACACCTGTCTGTCCCCTATAACACACCTGTCTGTCTCTATAACACACCTGTCTGTCTATATACCACACCTGTCTATGTTACACACCTGTCTTTATAGTCTGGGAATGTTCTTGAGAAATCCAGCTGAAAACCCGGACCTGAACCTTTCTTCGAAAGTCTTAAAATGGCTCCGTATCCAACCTGATGGAGCTGGAGAGGTTCTGCCAAAGGTGCTTTTTATTCTAAATACATTTCTTTAAATGCCAAACTTTATTCATGATGTTAATATGAGGTACTGTGTGTAGAATATTTAAGAAAAAAAAAACATTGAATCCGTTTTTGTGAATAAGGCTGCAACATAATAAAACGTGGAACCAGTGAAGCTCTGTGAAATCTCTCTAGAAGCTTCCTGTTGGTGTAAATCCAAAACCAGAGGCATCCTGTAACACACTTCTCGTCTCGTATTAGACTCAGGTTTTCTCTCAGAATTCATTATTTCTTATCGACTGCTGGGTCCTGGTTTTACTTCCCCATCATCTTGGATCAAAGTCTGGGAAGTTACTCAACCCTCATTGTCACTGGGGACTTTTTTGTCCTTTCAGGTATTTTTTTTCTCCATTTTGTGCTCTGTTCTGGTTGTGTTTCCTCACATGGGAGGGAATGTAAGAACTTAGAAATTCCAATTTCAGTTTTTCCTAAAGGTCAACGGGTACAAATTTACTTCGATTATGGTTTATTAGAGGACAAAAAAGTCCTCGTCCAAAATCTACTATAAAAAATTTACCAAAAAAATGTTTACAGATTCACATTTTTTCTACATTTTTCTCCCCCCAAATCACTAATTTGACTTCAGTTCAAGTCAAAGCCTTTGTACCTGCCCATAGACCCCTGGAGATGGTCGCTTCCACTGGCGACATGACCAGGAAGGTGGCTGAGAGCATTTCCTCAGCCATGACAACCAGCAGGCAACATGGACCTACCATACAACTGGTACTTCTCAAGGCAGGAGAGAAGCCTGAGCCACAACATGGAGGTCCAGCAGGCTTACTGCAAACCGCACAGGACTGGCAGTGACTGGTCAGTCGGGGGAAAGCAAGTCAAGTTTCCAGCACTCATCGCTACATCTTTGTGACCAGACATTGTGATTCTGTCCAAGACTTCAATACAGCTTGTCATGATAGAGTTGACAGTGCCTTGGGGGGCTTTCGAAAGGGAAGTAAGTATGGCAAATTTCTGGAGCTTGTAGAGGAATGCCAGAGACAGGCTTGGTGGGCCTTCTGCCATCTTGTAGTAGTAGGCTTCAGAGGCTTTGCAGGTCCCTAAACTGACCCCAGAGACTCCTGACCCCACTGGGTTTAAATGGGCCAGCAAACAGGTCTGCCATCAGGGGTGTAACTGACATGGCTGAGAAAGCTTCCAGATGGCTGTAAGAGAGGGGAGCCGTGGTCTTATGCTGCTGGGCGCAAGCCCTGGCCAGCTCAACTCTGGCTAGGTCACTTGGGTGAGGGTGTATAATTGTGCGAGACCCAAAACACCCGATGAACCCAGGACACATCACTGATGATGCATCCCATTGCTTCTGTAGACTGTATCGTTCACATGAATAATAACAGATTTGGTATTTTTGATTTGAACTGAAGTTGACGAAGTGATTCGAGCAAAAGAAGTGAAAAAAAATGTGTTTTTACAGGTTTGGCACCATGGAACATTTTGTTTGGGGGAGTTGTCCATCTGTCCCTCTACCCACTCACGAGCACTTCCCCTGGCCACCTCCAGTCCCGCCGCGGCACCAATTAATCTACCAAAACACATGAACACACCTGTTAGTTTGTTAGCTCATATCCCACATTCTTCTTGTCAGTTAAAGGAAAATTCCGGTGAATGACGGGAAACAAAGCGGCTCTACCATTTCTGCAGCTGGTTTATCCCGGAAAAACTCAAACTTTTCAGATGTATGTGCAGAGAATTTAACTCTGTTGCGACTTCATGTTCTAAATCTGCACATGGTAGGTAGCTGGTGTGACGTTAGCATGATCCACAGCCAGCTAACCTGGAAAACCGGAATTTTCCTTCAACAAAAGGCACAATTGTAATCTAATCTGCTAATGTCCACAGCAACGTCACACAAAGTGGATGGATGGATGGAGATGGGACAGGTTTTCTACAATGGGTTGGGGTCGAATCGGGACAGGTTGGTCTGCATTTTTTACTGTTTCCACAGGCAAAAATTGGGACAGGTATCCTTATATCCGACCTGACACATCATGCATTTTTAGGACCCTTCCGTTACGGTACCAATCTTTCAGAGCTGACTGAAAAAGGCAAAGCTTGACACGCTACAATCCACTGATTGGTTGAGAGTAACCACTTCCTGTGCAACTTGGCACCAAGAACAAAGCAGCGACAGCACCATGATAAATATACAGTTGATTTTTTTGTAATTTAAAGCCATATGACAAGAAGAAATAATACAAACTGCTGGATGTCTGCCACTCTCATCCTTCAATTCTGTGTCACGTTCAAGGCAGGCGTCAAGCCACTATGACATCACGCTATTCATAGCTGATGTAGCTATCCCTATCTGGCTGATACGCCACCTACTGGGTAAAGGTGCGGTTGCTGTGGAACCACTGTAGAGATCTGGATTTACCGCCCCCTCCTCCACCTAACTGTCCTGCCCCGCCCCAGACACACTGGTGGAAACGGGGCTAAACAAAGCTGCTGCTGGTTCCAGCTGTCAGTTAAAGAGGTGCTTATTCATCCAACTTTATTCCCACATAGTTGTTCTTGTATAAAAGGGTCCACCGTAGGTGGTGTGCTTGACCTTAAAGAGACATCAGTTTTCAGTCAGGAGTGGACGCAAAAATCAACAGAGATAGAAACTGTCTGAACAATAACTGCTCAATCAGCAGAATAGCAGTTGCTCTAAATACATATAAGAGAAGAAGAGCCTGTCTGATGATTGATGTGGCTGTATGAGGGTCAGCGATTCCAGTATGATCACCAGTATGGCAACATATCTCATGTCTCAGAATGGTCCCAGAAACCATCCAGATCTCAGCCAAATGAACTGAATGTTAATGAGATCTGGTCCTGAACTGGTTGTTCTGGGTCTTCATAGGGAAACTGGACAAGAGAAAATGACTGATAGAATCACAGTACCATGAATCTAAATGCCTTAAGAATTATAAATATCATCAATTCATTGATTAAAAAACCCTGAAGATTTAATCTTCATAAACATTAAAATGATTTACCGCTATAATTATTAAGTAATGAAGACTGGAGATAAATTTAATTTCTGATGTGGACTAAGTTCAGAGAATTTTTTCCTCATATGTTGTCAGTCTAAAGTTGCTGAGGGAAACCACACAGCTGCCGGCTACAGCGGACATTTAGCACTTCTGGATGCTCACAGGGGGAAACTCGTTCTCGTCGTCCAGACAAACGGGACCTGCCGCAAACTCATGCTCTGGAATGACTTCACCCTTCTTAGTCCCGCCGTCCTCGGAGTAACCTGGTGGAGACACAACAGCAGCCGTTATCATGAGCTCCAACCAGTTCGTCCGCTCAGAGGGACGAGGTGGGAGACGTTTACACCCACAAACTAGGGGTGTGCCAAAATATCGATACACTGAAATATCGCGATATTTTGTGTTGCGATATCATATCGATATTTTAAAAAGCTGTATCGATATTTTTACGAAATCTCGCGAGATTTTGTAAGAGACCAGTGAGATCTCGCGAGATTTCGTTGCCGCGGTTCAGCATGTAGAAAAGACCCTGCATTAGCACTGATATCTATGTGCAGGCTGCAGGTTTAGGTTAAACTTTAAACATGGTGTAAAGTACAAATTAAAATGTGTGTCCAGGTTGTCATAGACCACCCAGTTGTTTGAGATTATAAAGAAATAATGACTGAAATGTTTATTTTTTATATGCTTCCTTAAGAAGAACCACTGTGCACTTTGATTTACTGTTTTGCTCATTTCATATGAACTGATGTCACTTATGTGCTACTGATTGATAATATTTTGTAATTCATTTCACATGAATTCACTTTGGTCGATAAATTTGGAATGTCTTCAGGGACAAATACTGTGGTCTATCATGGATAAATTTATTGCAATATATTGATTTTTGCTGAATTACTGTATCGTGATATTATCGTTATCGTAGGCAAAATATCGTGATAGTATCGTATCGCAAGGTACCTAGTGATTCCCAGCCCTACCACAAACATGCTGGAAAAAAACAGACAGACTTTTATGTGGGTTAAATGCTGGTAGAAAAAGAAAATTACAACTAATAAAAAACTGTAATAACACTGGTAATAATAATTCTGATAATCAAAATAATGACATGAATGGGAAAAGTAGACGCCGATAATTATATGAACACATTATTAATGTGATTAGTTACAATTAAATAAAAAATGAAGTAAAACTATCTGCGTTTCATTCATTTATACCCTTTGAACCCGAGAGGGATCTTATAAGGTCCCTCGTGATTGTTACTCAACAACCATGGTGATAAACGACACATTTATGATGGAGATTATTGTAATGTAGCACATCAAATTAAACTGCAGAAGCTAGGCTATAAGCCAGCACAAACCTTTTTAATTGTGCAAAACACAACTACAGTTATATCCAAATGAAATATATGTAAAATGTTAATACACAGCATAATAGCAACCTAATACAGCATTTCTGTCTTTACTGCCACAACCCCACTTCAGACCAGCACAAAATATGAATCAAACGAAAGCAGAGACTCTGCAGAATCCAAACATGTGCTCCACAGTCCTCTACACTAAAGCCTTACAGAGATAAAAGCCAAAAAGCAGCAACAGCGGAAACCGCTCAGCCACAAACCAGTTTTAAACATTTCTCTTACCTTTGCTGTTTCTCTGTGAAAACTATTTTTTACCAGTAAATCCACACTTGGTTGTTTGAGAATTATCTCTTGGGCAACACATGAAACACATTTTGGTTTAGGCAAAGGTCTTTAGGACCCAGAAGACAGCGTCACAATCCACCGATGCAGGTACCAGCCAATATTGAATTACCACCTTCTGCTGGCTCTGATTGGCTGAAACTACTGTCAATCTTTCCCATGGGGTTCTAGATACATTCTACTGGCTCTAATGAATTGACTGATGTCTCATTCACCAAATGAACCAATCCATTGTGGAGTTATGGGCCTGTAACCACAAACAGCCAGGTAAGGACGCTGTGAGGGCATGTGCCAAAACAGAAGTCATAAAAGCTGCGGTTTAAGGCTGTTTTTGATGGGAATCGGGGACTCAAACCTGGGTCCTCCGCGCCAAAGCCCACTAGGCTACCCACTCCACATGATCTCTTTGCTGTGAGTAACTACTTTTTATGCCTTTTAAGGCATTACTTATCCAAACAGTGCTCAAACTCCCATTAAACAAAGCTGGTACAGCAGTTTTAAAGTTCAGAGGGTTTTCACTTCACACACATATTTTTCAGGACCTGAAATTCACTGCAGGATTGCGGGAATCACGCATAATATCAACAACTCCCACAAACCTCACTCTTAAAATTCGGGAAACTCCCACTTACAATTGCAGCGACAAAGTGTGCAGTGAATGTTTGCATTGGAGCCATAAATAAAGTAGAATAAAGGGCTCGACACACTTGAGGTGACGTCGCTCCTTCTCCAATAGGAAATGAATGGAGAAGGAACGTTTCCTCCCGTGTCGCTGCGTCACCACCGTTTCTCACATAGCAGCTGAAGAGAAAATGTGAGTTTGATTCATTGATAAAGGTAATATTGAAAAATAATAGTTTGATATTATGAATACATTTTATATTTTTTGACGCATAGGGTAAACAGCATTAAATATGCAATATTACAAAATCAAAATTTGGTATAATTTTGGAGAAAGATGATGATTTAGGGAATGTTTCCTCATCATTTTCTTACATTCCCATTGCTCTTAACTTGTTCTTGTTTATCTTAGCTTCTTTATTGTCTTTCCTATTAGTGCAAGTATCTTTTGGTGTTCTGACAGGTGTTATTAAATAAAATGTATTATAATCATTAAGTTTCCGACAGTTTCAAGCCTTACATGTGTAGAAGACGACCACAGGATGATCCATTTGATGTCACAGTGACCCATTCAAAATCTTGGGTTGTGATTAAAACACAATTCTGAAATTCCCTAAACAACACAAACCTCAGTCTGATGCTGATTTCAGGGCTCTGTCCTCCCGAAAACTAGTTTGATTTTAACAATACTTTAATCAAATGCAAGAGATCACGTAGAGGAGAGAGAACAGAATAGAGCTGGAAGAAACTACTGACTATAATTGTGCAGCTCAAAGACGCAACAGATTACTGCAATATACTTTTTTATATCAAGCTGATAAAAACCGATGATAGCAGATAAAAATGGAGACGAGACAAGAGAGCTATCAAAGATGGAAACTAAGAAGGACGAAAAAGACAAATTAATGCTCCTTAGGGGTAGGGTAGGACACTGGAGGTCCCTGTAAATATCCCCCCCAAATTACAGATGCAGGCATGAAAAAGTTCCGCCTTTTTCTGCCAGAAGTGGTATGATGGTGGTTCAGCCAGTGATAGTGCACTATTACTGCACTATCACTGGCTGAACGATTTGGCCCGCGAATACGTGATCACGCACGGTGTCCAAACTTGGCGTGTGGAAACGTCCTTGTTCTGGGCGTTCATTTATGCTCTGAAATAGTTTCCCCTGGGCACACAGGAACTAGCAGACAAGTCGCTGGTAAGTGACTGGCAGTCGGCATAAAGGGGAACCTTTTCATGTCCGCATCTGTATATAAATCCCCCCTTGGTGAAGCATGTAAGGGGGGAATTCTCCCCCCCATTTTGACAAGTGAATTTCAAGCCCTGTTTTTGTCCATTCAGGGACACTGTAGTAAAAATGGTGGCACAAATATGGCAGCCTCCATGTATGTCCACCTCCAGCAAGTCGATATAAATGACTCAATCTAAGAAAATAAACATATAACAGCTATTATAGCGAAGTGATTATACATCATAGAAACAAAGTTTTAAATAATATATTACATTTTTCTGCCACTGACCTTTGATTTTGTTACACACTGCACCTTTAAATCAAAAGTTTTAGTTAGCTAGGTTTATTTCATTCATGGATATGCATTCCACTGACATTCAATATTTGTGGGATGAACAAAAACAGTAATTTACATGCCCATTGTGAAAGGTAGCCTGTATGAGCGGCTGGAAAACAGTGACGTGACCTCAGGAATCCAGTACGAAATGGTGCCTTTTTATTCATCAAATACCAATATAGGTCAGGACTCACACCATCTCCAGTGAAGCAGCTCAGCCTCCACCAGCAGCAACACACAAATGAGCCACCTGGCAACATTTATGTCCTCTGCCCCTGATTGGCCTGAACCACCTCACCAGCTAGGTGTTTAAACATTTAATAAATTCCTCCAATATTTAAAAATCTACCTTTAAACGACACATATAGATACTCACAATCTACCTTCCCATAAAGCAACTCAAAAGACTTTAAACCCATACTAAAAACCAATTTATCCAGCACCTAAAACCCCAAAAGATTACCTGCTCCACCCCCAACCACATCTAGTGGCCTCTCCCGGGACCTTTGAATAGCATCCATGCCTCTAAGAGAGCATTTGCCCGAACACCCTGGAGAGGGCATCAGATAGGTGAGTACCTAACCCTTCACAATTAACCCACATGTGAGACCATGAACTTCACTAACAATACTCGCTTTAATAGGATCTCATTTTATTTACACAATTCCTGTGATGAAGTGCAGCTTCGTCACACCCATGCTCGAAAAGGAGCAGGATGAAGAAAATCTTGTATTTCCTGTAAATCACATGTTTAAAAACAATTTGGATTTTAACAAAAACATGTAACTTTTATTTAGACTTCTAAAAGAAAAAGGAAAACCTTCCAGTTGGACTATTTTACTGGCAGAGCTGCAGTCATCCAAAACTCAGATCTCAAGCTGGTGAAATGAATCCATGAAAACTTTTTTTATCTTAATACCTTTTTTTTTCACATAGAAAAGTGGAAAAGTCTTAACCGGGTTAAAACCAGGTTCAGGAATAACCAAAACCTGGAGAGTTGATCCTCTCCTGACTACTAACCAGTGAGGGTGGCTGTGACCGGACCAGATGCTGGTAAGGCAGCAGTTTCAGCGTAAGACGGAGAAGACTGCACCTGCCCGGTGACCTGTGACCCGCCTGGCTCTGGTCCTTCCTCCTCCTCCTCATCATCTACACCGAGGATCCTGAGAAACAACCAGACAGAAGGTCATTTTACTGGACCTGCAGCTTGTTTGGAGTCTTTCACAGACAGGTGAAGCTGTCTGAAGGGATGAATGAGCAGCAGCTGTCAATCATACAAGAATCGACCGTGGCCTCACCTGTGCTTGTGAGCCAGCTGACACTCTCCTCCATCCTGTGGATCTACGTTGTAGATGAAGAGCTGGCCGTCAGCAGTGGCAACCAGGAGTCGTGGAAGCTTCTGGATCCTGAAACATCAGATTGAGTCTCTGTTTAAAGACGTGTGTCAGGCTGCTGCGGTGATGCTCATCTAGCAGGAAACAGCAGCCCTGACGAACGTGGAGGAGGAAAGCTCACGTGACCAAGGTGCAGACGTTCCTCTGACCAGACAAGAGCAGGTGAACGGTGGCGAAAGCCCGGTCCTGGCTCATCATGCCGGACACCTGAGCAGGGAGGTAGCTGCTGGCTGCTGAAAACATCTTCCCTACGTACGCCGTCCAGGTGGCACCCTCGTCCTCTCCACTGCACACAGGGGAGAGTTTCCATTCAGCCCACAGCCCCACCAGTACACACACAAACCAAATATGACTTTTCCAGTATGTCCGCATGTGTTTCCCATACTTGGCAAGTTTTGGATTTGAAAATAAGGGAAATTTTCAGGCAGTCATCCAACCACCTCAGCCAAACTTCAGATTTCCTTACATTTTGAGACGAGTCCAGAAAATCTAAAATAACCATCAGATTCTGATCACCTATCTTTGTTGACACTGAGAAGCTGCAAACATTCCTACATTACAATTAGAAAAAAAAAAAAAATTATTATTTTAATGGGGTGCAGCTTTCTGGCCGATCGCCGATCTTTAAGGAATCTGTCCCGCCGATACCGATTTTTGCTGATACCGATTTTTGCCGATACCAATGTTTCTGGAAAACTGACAGCAAATATCTTCAATGTACCAATTTTGTTTTATCAACAAACAATACCTGTAGTACAATGCAAACTAGTTTTAAATGCACAAGCTACTGTTCTTAAATATAATGAAAAGGTTCGCATTGGACTCATCACCCGCAAACTGCAGAAAAATGGATATTATTCGTGTTGGCTCATTGATTTGCTGAAAAACCTGAGTTAGAAAGCGGTTAAACTTTCGTTTAGACTCTTTGTTAAAACTAAAAGAGGCCACAAAATCTGAGCTCAGCAGGTTAGTTCAGCTCTGTCGTCCTCCCTGGGCTTTTGTTGGGTTGGGCGATTTCGTGGGGTGTTGTGTTGCTCACGTGCTGTCGGGTTCGCTGTGCTTTGCTTTATTGTGTTGAATGTGTGGCAGTAGAAGTAGGGATGGGTTATATTGACTAAAAAATGTATCTCGATAATTTCTGTTATTTATCACGGTAAATAAGTGACGATAAAAACTTAGCTAAATATTTTGTATTTATTTCTAAATCTGCTTGAGCCCTACAACATACTACAAGCCACTAAACTATATCAATTAATTCTCAAGTAGTGCACCCATAGTGAAAATTGTAGTGACACCAATAAAACAAGTCTGATAGATGAGACCAGATTCTACATTTATTCAAACGATGCAATCACCAAAAGTAACTTGGCTTATTAAAAGTGTATTCGATCGTATTATGTCGGATTCGCGTCGAACGTATTCGCCGGGTGTTGTGGTCGTTTCGCTTGTTGCCGTTTGTCGGGGTTGTGAGGAGGTACGATCATAGTTCTTTTCTTGTTCGGGGGGTGGCGTCAGTTAGTTTATGTCATGGAGCCGATCGATCGGCGGTGATGCCGCTCAATACAGTGCCCCTGACTAGAATACGGTTTTCGCCCGCCGGGTTTATAATGTGACATGGGAAAGCCTAAATAAAAACTAGTCTGAAGGGTGTTTTGGTTTTGGCCCTCTGTCCTATTTGGCACCATTTTTAACTGTTCACATGCTTAATGACTTGCTGGTTGCACCAACAAGCACCTGGACTCAACATTATTGTCCCCGACACTGTCCACGTCAGATGTTGAGCCAGTCTGATTAAGTCGGTTTTGTATTAAAACACCCGTCAATCAAGTTCAATCAAAGTTTATTCCTGTGTAGAACTTTTGCCCCGGAACAAGAAATTATCTGTGACGTTGCTCAGAAAGGCTTCCTATTAAACAAATCTACAGGTAAAATGAAAAATAAAACAATAATAACAAAGTCAAATCTACAGACAAAATAGCCAATATATATTTACAGTATAGAGCACTAGTACAGTAATAATAAAATTATAAAACACTGAAAAAACAATCTGCTCGGGCGCACGAATCAGAGTCTCTTCAGGACTTTGTTGGACTGATGTCTCTCTGTTTTCTGTACAGGCTCTCAGGTTGCAACTGATATTGATTTATTTCTATTACATTATTTTCCTTTTTGTTTGATAAATCCTTTTTAGGATTTTCAACTCATCCAGACTTTTGGTAATATGTAATTTTTCTGCACCTACACAGTTTATTTACAAATTTACAGTTTATTTCACAATACTTGTCTGTGGGTTAAACATTTACATTTTGTTTTCAAAACATTTACATTTTGTTTTTCATCACAGTTCTTCCAATTTCTCTAACTATTAGTGTCATACCCTCAAAATGCCGAGAATTGAATTGTTTCACATGGAAAACATCCAAATCTAGAAGCGCAGCAGCAGTAGGATACTCTGCTGTCAGACATCTACTCTGCACCTGAATGCAGCATGTAGAGCGGTGGGGCCTAACTAAGCGCTCTTGGTATGAGTTTACGGAGTGCGGCGCACATGGAATTGGTTTGAATCTGCCATAAGGCTCTACAGACATCATAAACTGCATATATAAGGAGGATAAAATGTTTTTTTAGTGGCTTTGGTTCATGACAGCATCAAAGCACCTGCATGTCCAAAAGCAGCTTCTCTCAATGAGATAATGCCAAACTGGGATTTATGGGATGAATAATAGAAAGAAAGTCTGGGTTTGTTGTCGCTGTCTGCACGAACCTGTTGGCAGCTGCCACCCAGACTCCTGCAGGTGGCAGTTCTCGCCAAGCTAGTGACCCAGCTCAGTTTGGAGAGGCAGAGGATTTTTTTTAAATACACTGTAATACAGAAAATTGACAGGAAATACTAATATGGGACGTTGGCGGGAAAAAGGTCTGAAATACGTTAGGTTCCCGGCCATAACAGGAGACTTGACAGCGATGGTGTTTTCTGTTTGCAGGGTTTTGGTGTAAAGTCCATCTGAGTTAGTTTTGTTGTGTGCAGGTAAACAGGACAGCAGAATGAGCGTACCTTGGTCCCAGTTGTTCCAGTTTAAAGATATGCACCGTCTCTGTGTTGCTGGCGGCACAGAGAAACTGGCCATCAGGGCTGAAGGATAAAGAGCTGATGTTGACATACCTGCAGACAAACAAACGTAGAATCAAAGTCAACAAGATATAAAATGTGTTCATGTAAACAGTTTATAACTAAAAAATGAGGCCCTATGAGTTAGTATAGAAACTACTCATCACTGGAGACAGTTTCAACATGTTTCATCCCGTTATTCTAGTTGCAGGAGGTTGCTAATGCTAATGCTAGCGCAAGTCGGTGAAATGAATTGGATTTCTTAAGAAAAAAAAAAAAAATCAAGCTTTCTTTTGGGCTTATTTTGTAGAATGCATTGGACCATTTTCATTCAACCATGAGCATCAGAATACAGTCTTTGGTCAGACTGGTCACTCAGGGGAGGTGATAGCTGGTGTAAAGATTCAAGAGCATGAGAACGGTGCCCGTTAGCCGTGCACACAGGTTTTAAATAAGAAGTCTGACCTCTTCATCCCTCGACGAAACTCAAACAGACGCAGACCCTCAGGAACAGAGAAGACTCGAATGACGGTGCCCTGCAGAGACAAACAGGCCATCTTTGCATTAGTTTACATCAGCAACATGTTTGTGAAATCATTTTTACATTTCACACCCCAGGGACACAGTTCAGTGTCCCACCATTTACAGTATAACCAAATACTATATATGAACGTAAGTGGAGGCAAAAGTCAAAAGTCAGGAAGACCCTGGCCATTCACAGCCCAGCTTACACGGCAAGGATTACCCCTTATCCCAAAATCAGGCTGAAGAAACTGAAATGTTTGTCTTAACAGTAACAGACTTGAGAAGGAAGGTGATATTTCTTACCCTCTCTGAAGCACTGGCAAGTTTAGTGGCGGAGGTGTTGAAAGCAAGAGCTGCCAGAGGGCTATCATGAGCCGGGATCATTGTCACTGTGCTCTGAAACGACACAGGTCTTAGTCTGAGGTGAAAACTGCTCTGTTTTGTTAGTAGAAGTGTTCGGCACTCAAAGACACACTCTGGACTCCTTTAAAAGTTTCAATCCGGAAGGTTTCAGAACTGTCATCATCAGAATCGGATGATGTTCTTGCCCATACTGCAACAGTTTGTCCTTTAATGCGTCTTCTACAAAGGTTGTCTGTGGAGCGCCTCAGGGTTCCGTGTTAGGACCAGTTCTGTTTACCATATACATGCTCCCATAGGGGAAAACTAATTAGGAAACATGGAATATGTTATTATCATTACACTGATGACAAGCAGGTGTGTCTGTTTATATCTGACTAAACAGAAATAATTTGAACAAAAAAAACCACAGAAACACTGGTGTCACCTCTGCTTCCAGCATAGACTTTAGACAGTAACACACATTTTTTTAAAAAAAAAGCTCCTGGACATAAGAGAACAATCTCTTTCAGCCCAATGCTGAGAAAATGGATTGTACTCCAGTCCTCACTAAGACCAGGAAACTTTTCTCATCTGGATATCATCTCTCAAGTCTTGGCTTTCAGAAGAAAAATATCGGCATTAAAACAAACATACAACAGAAACTATTTACATATTTACACTTTTTCCTCATTACCAGTTATTTATGCTACTATTTACCTACTGTCCTCACAAAACCAACTCCAACTCAGTTGCATCAAAAATGTCTTCTTGGCTTTATTTCAGCCATTGAGGATCATTATTTTTGTTCTTTTTAGACACACATAGAACTTTCTGCTCACTTGTTGATCTTTGGCTGCTCCTGATTGGACAATACTGTCAATTTAAGCTCTCTGATTGGTGGGAAGGTTGACAGGAAATGGCTTCAACATCATTTCCAGGTCTAAACAGAGGTCTCTTAGCAACATTGTAGTGATAGTGATCTTTTTATGATGAAAATCCCTGCAGTGAAACTAAAACCATATGAATAGAAATCATTTGTACAAAACTTGGCAACATGAAACCAAAGGTCAGCAGGCTGGGATTCAGGCCTCAGCTGCACTGAGGAGCTGTATGTTCTGTAGATGTGGTGGTTGCTGCTAAGGATGGGCGATATGGACTAAAAAATATGTCACAATAATTTATCGTTTTTATTGCAGTAATGATAAGTAACCAAAAAAAAAGAAATATTAGCCTTATCATTTGTATTATACTACATTCTGTCTTAAGAACCCTAAAAGAAGCTCAGAAGCCACGAAACTACATCAATTAGGTTCATGTAGTACACTTGTATTGCAAAACTGATACCTGACCAAACAAACAAATCTGAAATATGATAATAAATTTGACATTTATTCAAACAGTGAAAACAGCAAAAATAACTACATATAAATAACTGTAAAATACAACCTGATAAATTGAATCTATCGTTTTTATCATGAGATGACAAATTATTACCAAGAGGAATTTCTTTGACGATATATTGCACACGTTAACATATTGCCCATCCCCAGCTGCTGCACCAGTCAAGCTAAACCCGACCCCATGATCGCAGTGAGTGCAGCAACCTGGCTGACTCCTGGAGCATGGAGAGAATCTGTGCGCATGCTAAGCAGCACCAATCTTAGCATGTAACATGCCAAAATGATTGGTAAAAACCCGGCTAAAAGCCCCGACCATGCACTGCTACCCAACTAGAGCATGATTAAAACAAACATGTTACAAAATCATTAAGTCTGTCACCTCTGTGAAGGGGTCCCAAACCGTGTCATATAATCAGTTTTATTGTTAGAACTTGTGTTGCAATCATAGTTTTTGTTCATTACGTGTGCAGCTGTCCCCTGGCCAGAGAGAACCCAGATCTGCCCTACAGGACCCGCCCGACCGGTCCAACAACACAACCCGCCCTACAGAACCCACTGAGACAACCCACCTGACTGTCACAGATCCTGATCAATAATTTCCTTACTATAAAACTGAGCGTGTTTCCACAGTGTAGGAGAGGCTTGGTGACCATGGTTCTTACCAGAGTGTTGGCATCATACACCATAATCTCTCCGATGGTGGCGCTGCCCGGGTATGCCAGGTAGGAGTTGGAATGATTGATGGAGAGAGCACAGAGACCTGCAAAGACAAACCAACGAAGAAGAGAAGCTCAACTCCTGCTATCTGAGGCTAAAAGGACATTTCTGCTTTGTAACAACCTCCAGATCGTCTTAATTTCCGGATCAAGATAAACTTCACAGTCCCAGAGGGGCAACAGGAGCACACACACACACACACACACACACGTACATAGAGGAATTAGAGCACAGACTTTGAGGCGTAGTTATCTCAAGGCTTAAATCTTTTTATTCAACATTGTAGGGAAGAGGAGAGGGTGAAATCTCCCAGAGTCCTCTCTGCCTCCTGTTTGCTCCACTCTGTACAACAGATCATCTGACTTTATACCTGCAGTTTAACAGCCTGTTTATTCTTCACGAGGGAACCTGACAGCACATAAAGCAGCACAGTCCATGATCATCATCGTCATCATCATTACCGTCACCACTGATTGACTGATGGTGAAAACAAAACAAAATATGTTCTATCCGAGTGGACATACATCTTACTTTTAGAAAAGATAGTAAAAGGAAGAAAAAGAAGTTGAGAAAAAAAGGAGCAAATTCATCATCATTACCAGCATTATGACCATGTCATTATCACTATAATCATGAAAATGATGATCATCATCATCATCATTATCATCCTCATCATCATTACCATCATCACTATCACCATCATCATCACTATCATCTTCCACATCATCATAATTTTTACCGTCACCATCATCATCATTACCATCATCATAATCACGCCATCATCATTATCATCATCATCATTACTATCACCATCATCATCATCATCCTCATCATCCTCCTCATCATCATCCTCCTCCTCATCATCATCATCATCATCATCACCATTAGTATTAGCTTTGGGTTCTGGAACCATCGGAGTCCTCCCAGAGACCAGGAAGTCTATGAAGCTCCAGAGACACGATGAAGACGGACTTCTGACTGATCTGCTTGGTTTATTTGTCTGGACCTGGACTTGTCCTCTTCATGGACAGATAATGTTAATAATGATGCTACTGGGTGTTTTGGGGAAGCATCCCTGTTCACCACCACATATTAACCATAAATCATTAATCTGAATCAGACGGCTCGCCTTGAACTAACTGGTTATTTTTACAGCTTCCTGAGGTCAGGACTGAGACTCCAGAACCTTCAGCACCCACAGAGTCCACCGGGCCTTGTCCTTTCAGTCCTTGTCATGTTGACCCATTGTCCGTGTGACAACGTGTCTCTGTGTCTTACCGTACCTGAGGGGTTGGACGGGGTGTTGAGCAGAGTCTTCAGCAGCTTCATGTCTTTAATGTTGTGGATGTAAATGGACTCTTCAAGGCACACCACCAGCCTCTGCAACACAGAGCAGCCCAGCAGGAGGTCAGGTCAGTGAAAGCACCACGTCTCACCTGGTCTGAACAGCTGATCTCGACTGCTAGTCCCAGCTGCTGGTCTCTGCTGGTCTCAGAGCAGATTTCCAGGATCACTGATGTGAGAGTACTCCGACTCTGAGATGGTATTTCTATCAACAGTCCATCCATTGTGTTACCAAGGGGAGCTTAAAGCCACTCTGGATGGGTTCAGGTAACATCAGTAAAGGTGTGCTTCACTTCGCAGGAAAGATGAGGATGATAAAAAAAATAAATAAATAAATGGATAAAAATGAGATAAGAGTTTTAAAAAAAAAGAGCAAAACTTTTGATGAAATCAAATAAACTGCAATAAAATATTTAAAATAAAATAAAAATTTAGAAATAGAATAAAAATAAACATTTAAAATTAAAATATTGCAAAGTAAAATTGAATGCAATACAAAAAAAAAAAAAAAAATCAGAGCAAAATTGTCTATCATTCATTCATTTAATATTTACTTTAAAGCCGGAAATGAACAAATAAATAATCAGCTTGTTCTTCATCATTACACTCAACAACATGCTAAAATTTCTATAATAACGCGCGAGCAACGGAGACCAGCAGATTAAACAGTTTGGAACAAAGCATCAACCACCAAATCATCCTGCTTGAGAGTTTTATAAACTATTTGATGCTCTCGTCATTAATGAAAAAAAAGCAACTAACAGCAGGCATGACCTGAATCTGAGGAATCAGTTCTCCGTCAGAATTTCACAGGATTAACCAGCAGGTTTATGACCAGCATCACTTCCCTGCAGCAGGTTTACCTCCAGCATAGCAGGGTAAAAAACGTAAAAGGCCACTGCCAGCTGAAGAAGAGACATCTAGCCAATCACTGACCTGCCTGTTGAGCTTGACAGCAAGGATGTTGTTGGGGTAGCTGTAGTTGCAGATCTCCGTCCCTTTCTTGAAGTGGTAGATGTTCATGCGTTGGGGCATGGCGGCGCTCACCACGACGACCAGACTGCTGGAGAACAGACGCTCTACGATGTAAACATCTGGAGTCTCTGCTGAGGAAGAGGATGGAGCTTCATCAAACCAACATATCAACTGGTTGGGGTGACTGCCATAAATACATATAAACAAACACACAACTCTGATTTCTGTTTCATTCCTCCACAGATTTCTAAAAATAGGGGTCACCTGACAAAGTTAGAATAATGTGGAAGACTGAGAGTATAATCTTTAATATTGTTTTGTTTTTATGTAAAACACCAATTCCAAAATAGTCAGGAGTCTGTAAAACGTAAATTAAAGCAGAATCTCACAACATATTTTATTCCCAGTAGAACATAAAAACATATCTAATGATGAATGAAAGTGAGAAATGTTACCAATTCATTGGAAATATAAGCTGTATGTGAATCTATATGTACATTTTACTCAGAATCCCAACATTTTGGGATTTGGGGTTCTACTTAAAAACGTAAAGTCAGTCTGCAGGTGTTTTTCTACATTATGTAAGTATTTCTGTTTTTGTTATATACAAACCCCACCTGCTTCAACACTGAAATGTCCCGCTGGGAGAAATAACCTGTCATTCTGCTTGACAGTGAAAACTAGAGGGAATTCCTTCATCCGCTAAGTAAATGGCCTTAACTTGACACAGAGATGGAAGAACTTTCACCTCCAGGAGAATTGGTGGACAGCAGCTAACTACTGTAAATCCTCCTGGAACATTCTTCTGTGCCTCACCTCTCATCTTATTTTTTATGGTAGAAATTTCTCACTGAAGGCATTTAAACGCGACCTGATCTGCTTTTCAAAGGTTTTTTTTTAATCTTCTGGCTTATATTCGCTGTCTGTATCATCAGCTTTATTCAGCTCCTGTTAACTACCACTGAACCTGTGTTATTATGCTGAAATGCTAAAATCAAAAACAGCTAAACTGAACTGAGTCTGAAATCAAAGATAGAGAAGATCAAGTAAATGTGAAAATACCAGTCTTTACCAGACTTTTCATGTGAACAAGGATGAAGAAAAATCAATGACCTAAGAGCAGCTGCATTCCTGCCTTTATCATGTAATGGTTAAACTGGTATTATATGAAGAAAGGTCCATACTGACCGCTCTCATGGATGCAGTCCAGTTTTTCCACCATGGTCAGAGAAAACAGCTTGTAGCCGGTCCTTGTACCCAGAGCCAACGACCTGCAATATACACACAGTTTTTTGATATCTACTCATTTAGATAGAGCTGAAGTTCAAATGAATCTAAATTAATTTAGTTCAAACCAATCAATTGAAGAAAGTGTGATAATGAGGATATTCACAGCCTGCTGCAAGTAAAATGTGGAACTTCCAACACCAGAATGTAAGATTCATCAGCAGTTGCTGCTGGTTGCAGGGGGATCTACTGAAGATCCACTGGCTGGTGGCTTCCACCAACCTGCCCAGCAGAGGGGAGCCACGACACACCAGTTAGAGGGGAGCTACCAACCCGCAAATTAGAAGGGAGGGGGGGGGGGATTTTTTTTGGGGGGGATATTTGAAAAAAATTCCAAAAAAAAAAATATAAATTTATTTTTTTTTGGAGAAAAAAATTTAGAGGTTTTTTTAATTTTTTTTTAGGATTTTTATAATGAATTTTAATATATATTAAAGGGGTATGAATAATAATATTGGTTATTTGGGTTAAAAATAAAAAAAAAAAAAATAATTAAAAAAAAAAGGAGCCACCAACCCGCCCGTCAGAGGGGAGCCACCAACCCGCCCGTCAGAGGGGAGCTACCAATTTGCCAGTTAGAGGGGAGCTACCAACCCGCCAGTTAGAAGGGAGCTACCAATCCACCAGTTAGAGGGGAGCTACCAATCTGCCAGTTAGAGGGGAGCTACCAATCTGCCAGTTAGAGGGGAGCCACCAACCCGCCAGTTAGAGGGGAGCTACCAACCCACCAGTTAGAGGGGAGCTACCAATCTGCCAGTTAGAGGGGAGCTACCAATCCACCAGTTAGAGGGGAGCCACCAACCCGCCAGTTAGAGGGGAGCTACCAATCCACCAGTTAGAGGGGAGCTACCAATCTGCCAGTTAGAGGGGAGCTACCAATCCGCCAGTTAGAGGGGAGCCACCAACCCGCCAGTTAGAGGGGAGCTACCAATCCACCAGTTAGAGGTAGGCCTGAGCAAAAAATCGATTGAATGAATTAATTCGTATTTTTTGTTGCAGGGGATTTAAAAAATAAGTAAATTGAGTTTTATGTAACCGTGCATTTTTGGCTCCCTAGATCTTGCAAAAGCATTAGTTTTACATTGCAGTAAGGCAAGCGACATCATCATCATAGCACACATGAAACAGCAAGCAACAACATGGCTACCGCTACAGCACTATGTTCCAACTGTAGTTGTTTTCAAGCAGTGTTAATTTTGTTGATGAAAATTTTTTGTCATAGTCTTCGTCAACGACCTATTTTTCTTGATGAAAACTAAACGAAAACTAACGCATGGGGATCAAAACTATAACGAATGTTAATGACATTTTCGTCAACAAATAAAAACAAGACAAAAATACCTGACAGCAATGATATCCCTGCGAAAAAGGGCTGCGTGGCCACGGTCTGCCTGATCCTGTCTTGTTTAAATTTTTTTTTTTTTTTTTAGTGTGTTCCTTGGTTGGGTTGTACAGAAACATGAATTTCCCCTTTGGGATCAATAAAGTATCTTTGATTGATAGATTAATATCCTTCTTTAAGGTGAGCTGTATGAAATGTGTAATGGATGACATGTCTGCTAAAGATGATGGACAGTAAAGGATCAATAAGTCTATTAATTGCTTGCCTTTAGTGACTCACTCATGTGTGATCCTTGGAGCAGATTTCCACCAGTAAGATAATTTTGATTGCAGTAAAAATGCTAGCAGTTTGAAAATTGTTATGAAAGTTGTTTGGAGAATCTTGTAATCAAGGGCTGAAGTTTCACAGACAGCTCTCTCTGATCAATATCATCAATGATATTGATTATATCTTGACAGTCATACTGGGAAAATAACTGACAGGCTAGAATGAGAATAAAAAGTCTGAATGTATTTGTGCCACGTGGAGGGAAAAAGAGGAAAGAAAAGAAATGCTGGTGGAGAGATCAGCTGTATGAGTTCCAGTGCAGAGACGATAGGGCATGTTTTCAGGTGTTTTATCAGGTCAGATGTGCGCAGCCTTACTCATGTTACCGCTTTATACTGTAAGTATAATGAAACTGTATTCACATAATCTAACGGTGACAGTGTATTTCAGACAGATTAAAAACGATCATCTGAGTAATCTGGATGTTCTCAGATACACTACATCTGGATATTTATGAGATATCTTGCTGCACAGCACAATAACTGTCTTCAGCTTCTGATATCTATCATATACTGTAGCTACCTTGTTTCTAGTTCTATACTTAATCTTCTTTTTCTGAGCTTATTTTAAAGATTTCTTTCACATTTAAGACTAAATATTGCCTTTGTTTTCCTGGGATAATGATACAGTAACTGGCTTTATAAGTTTTGTTTGTTTTTGTTTTTTTTACTTTTTTTACTTCATTTTCAAGGATTTTCATATAATGCACATCTACTGTAAGGCCACCCTCGCTGGACCTCCTGCCACCCCTCACCCCCACCCCGGTAAGGTAAAATGTTGTTGGTCTGCCCCTGCTGGAGATAATATACGTAGTGATGATGAAGATGACAGAGTTCAGTCACTCAATGATCTTTAGTGAAACAGGAATATCACACAGTTTACTCTGCTGCATCTCTGCACCTGACGTTGGACGAGCTCTGAAACATCCGGAAAATATTGATGATACAGGAGTGCATTCTTCTGGAAATGAGACTGAAACACTTTTAAAGAATAGATTTAAGACAGGAGACAGAATAGTGAAACCCCAGGAAGGGTCCTAGTGTTTATCATGCAGTTGCAGACGGCTGCACCTGGTGGTTGAATTAAACAGCTGAGTTTTAAGTTGGCCATCCTTATTCCTGCAGGTATAATCTGATATAAGATGTTATGTGATCATTAAAGGTTTGTGTACAAGAAGAGTTCTTAATCCCACTCAAAGGCAAAGCAAAGACGAGCACATATGGAGGAAACATGACATCTCCTGCTAATTTGGATCAACTGGAGGCAAATTGAAAAGGAATTTCGATGGTCGGACCTGTAATGTAGGGTAAACATGGAGCCAGTTGTCAAAATCTTTAGCAATCCAAAGATGAGAATATTGTGTAATATTGTGACTGTTTCTGGGCTAACCTGCCATCTTCTAGGGCAATTATCTCCAGCAGAGGAATGAAGACCGATGCTTTCTACCAGTTCGTTCTGTTTAATGATACATCTCTAAATTATAGTCAACTTCTCTATGATGAAACAGGGTGGAGGAGAGAGAGCTGCATATTTAACCCAGTTCAGTTATGGATGAGGCTGAAAATATGACATATTCTACAGAGTTTAACAGGTTTGCGCCTGTTAAACAGGATGAGGCAGGACAGGAATGTGCAGAAGTACAGAAAACACGTGGCCATCTGGAAAATACTGGTTTAAACTGTCTTAGTTTAAATAAGACATATTTACAACAGAGGGGTTGCTGAGACTGCTCCCGTCATGTAAATCATTTTCCAACAGGGCTTGAAAAATACTTTTCATTCTACACGAGGTGTAAAAAGGTTCTGAGTTGCAGCCATTAGATGAAACTCTTCTTTCTGTTACAGAAGAGTTATGATGAGTAGAAAGTACTGTATATGAACACAGTGGAGCAAGGCTCTGGGCAAAGAGCTAAAGGAAGGCTGGCTTCAAGGGCATCTGGAAACACAGAATCTATTAGATAAGGCAAGAAAATAAAGAAAAAAAAACTAGAAGAGCGCAGACCTCTGCCAAGGAGCTCTTCTAACGGAGAGACAGACAGACGTCTGTCATAACATTATCTCCTTGGTGGAGATAATAATGAATAGAATAAGATAGAAAAAAGATATTTAAACAAAATGAAATAATCCAATAATAAAGTAAAAATAACTTTAAAAAAAGAACAAAATAAATTGAACAACAACAAAAAAAAAAACAATATAAAATAAAATAAAAAGAAAAGAAACAAATGATAAACAAATAATACAATAAAGAAAATCAAACAAAATACAAATTAAAAAAATCAAATAAAACAAAACAAATAACGTAAGATGAAATAATACAACATAATAAAAGGACAATACTATAAAAACAAAAATAACTTTAAAAAATAAAGATAAAAATAAAAGACAAGATTAAAAAAAAATTATAATTTGGAGTTCTTTCTGATCTTTCTGATTCTAATCAGAGTGAAACTGAGAAAACTTTTTCCGATGTTAAAGTGAACCATGTCACTGCCGGAAAATGGAAAAACAACTAAGTAAACCTGAAGGTGGATAATTATATGATTTCAAGTCTTCCTATTTCCAACGGCCAGTGAATGCAGCATGATATAAAAAGCCGGAGGCTCAGTGAGAGGCAGATTTCCTCCATCAGAGGCCAGAAAACCAGCCCTTCAGGATCTGGTTTTCTTTAGGATCTGGTTTTCTGGGCTTGATGCAGTGTTTGGTGGGACGTCTGCGGCTTTCAGGCTCTTTCCAGCCTGAACATCATGTACAGACTGACCGAACCTCCCGGTCCTGGAGGAAACCAACTATCCAGTTACATCATGTTTGTTATTTCTTCCCGGACTGTTCCCGCCCCTCATGAAACTAAATTATTTCCCTGTCTGGGTAAAACTGTTGGAGTTTCCTTTAATATCAGGAAAGCTGAGCTTCTGCGTCTATCCCGGCAGATGTTTCCACATCTGCTGTTAGTAACGGCGGCTTATTTCAGCTCATTTCAGGACTAACTGAACCCAGCGGCTCCCCGGATGAGTCATTCGCTCCTCAGCCTGCTTACGTGGAGTCTTGGTTGAAGGAGGCGCAACCGAACCGGAGCCCGGTCTCGTCCGCTCCGGCAGCCGCACCCGCAGCCTCTGTGGTCTCCATCCCGATCCCCAGCGACCTCCTTCCCTCCCTCCAAACCGGACTGGAGGCCTGGGATCGGCTGCACCTCGTAGCTCGATGTCGGCGGAGGACGGCTCCAATTTGGCAGAAAAGTAGGCCGGAGGTTGTGCTTCGGTTACGGCGCGAGCAGAGCTGGAGGCTTTCCCCGCCAAAAACCTGCCCGAACGGGGTTTTACGCTGATCCAAGGATCCACAGACAGCCCGGAGCAGGAGAGGAGCAAAACACAAGCAAAACAAGAACAGCTGACGGAGCCACGTCACAGCTCCGCCTTTCCTCATTGGCTGCTCGTCAATCCACGTTTTCGCTGCTTCTATTTTCATTGGGCAGCTGGTCAGTGGTGTATTATCATTGGCTGGGAAATCTCTGTACATCCATTCATGTGGTGTAGTAACGGTCTCACGCGAGAAGGCTGAAAAAATACGCAAAACATGAATAAATGAAATAAATGAATGAAGTATGCATATTTATCGAGTCTAAACGGGAGGCTTGTTCATAATTCAAAACCATATTTTAAAAAGAGACGTTTATAGATTTTTTTTGTTTTTAAAGATTTTGTTTTTTTGAAAAATAATCCTTTTCTTTTCTTATGAAAAATGAACTAAGATTTATGCTCATGACCGTAGCAGCCTGGTGCTGCTGATGAAATGCAATCATTTTAACTTTTTACTTTTATTTTGAGTGTTGTTACCCAAAACCTTAAAACTGCTGTAACTGTTAGATTCTTCTGTTTGACTTTATTCCAACAAATAATCATCTATTTTTCAATATCTTTCATTTAATTTTCTTTTCAATTTGATTTTTTATGTGATGTTTGATTAATTAATTATTGATGACTAGTTGACGATCAACTGAATGTTATTTTTTTTTTTTTTAACTCTGAAACTGAAGTTTCACATTCAATGTAGCCTACAAGTCTTCTCTGGATCTGTAAAATAGGTCAATACAACCTCAAATACACACATGATTTATTACAGCGTGTTGTTATTCCTTTAAAGGGATATTGTGTAAGTTCTCCTGTGTTTTATTCCCAAAAACTGATTATTTGGTTCAAAAGTGTTTTTTCATTACAGTAATCACTCCCATCAACAAACTGAAGTGCTCCTCTAAGTTGTAAATTCACCATTCGTATCATTCATTTACACATCGAGCGGGTCAGCTCGGTGAAGGCTGCCATGTCGTATCGCCATGTTTTTGCGTTCGGGAGAAGCGTGACAGTAGGAAAACACAGAAACTCACCGGACACACCGGAGTTTTCAGCTCAGTTCGAGGTAATGCCCTTGAAAAGTAACCGCGCTGCAGTGGGGAGAAACTAGCGTCTCACTGATGCTGGGTTCACGTGCAGTCGGGGAGACGGCCGTTGGTAACAAACCAGATGTCATTTTAATCAATGAAGCCGAGCGAAAGACAGTAAAACATGGGTCAGGGAAAACAATACAACATCGCCATGACAACAAATCAGATGTGCACTGATGTCACTGTAACTGACGGACAGTGACATCACCGGCCTTCACATAGAGGCCGGTGATAACTTTACATGCATCGGCTGTCGTCGGTCTGCCCGGTTTCACGCGAATGCAACATGAAAAGTACGAGGGAGCTGCTCCCGATTACACAATGTCCCTTTAACAGAAACTGAAGCAGCCAGATGCAACACTGCAGGTAAACTCCTCTAAAATCAGAAGTTTTCACTTTGCCGATTTGCAGCAGTAATGTGTGTTTACACAATGAACCTTTAATTCGCTCCAGTCACCTGTTGGTTTCTGAAGAGCTGAAGGTGAAGGCAGGTGGGCGTTCCCACTGTCGCTTTCTTAGCCACGTAGCGTTTCATCACTCTTGGAAAATACAAAAATGGGCAAAGAGAGGGAGGCTGTGAGCATCTGAGTGAATGATTGACAGGCAATGTACTCTGGGCTAAATGCTAACTGAGCTATCAGGAGCTAACGAAGTTAGGCGGGCTAAAGGTAAGGCAAACTCGGACTCACTGTTTACAGGCTAAAAACCACTGTTGTGCTACTCTGCTACTGGCTGAGGTCTTCCTGGGAGCAAACAGGAAACTAGCAACTAACCGCCATCGCTAGCACTGGCAGCCAACCCTTTTAATCAAAAGGACATGCCCCTAATTATGTGTGATTTCAAGTTTGAATAACTTCGAAATAAATGGTTATAAAAAAAACTCACCCCCTCACAGTTGACATGAAGGTAAACTTGACCTTTCAAACCTAAGAAGACGTTTAGTACCAGAATGTAAACATGTTTATTTCTGCTGTGAAGTTGGTCTTTTTAACATGGGACTCTACGGGGATTTGCTCCCTTTTGGAGCCAGCCCCCAATGGACAAGGGGGGAGCTGCAGTTGTTGGTCACCTGGAAATGGGGCAATTTTCCGGCTGGAGGTTGCTGCTTGGGGTTCTAGCAGGCATGGACAGGCCATCTGGCGTACCGTGCAATGACCAGTGGGCCGGGTACATCTTTGGTCTGGTCTGGGGCTGTCACAATTTAACCAAAAAGATAAATTATAAATCATTTTTATTGACCGTAATGGCCTATTGGTTGATTATTAAAGGACATTGGGCTTATCCAATTGAATCTCTCAGATTGGCCCTTCAGTCATGATTTGATTGTGAGCTGCTGGACCAATTACAGCTGAGGGCCAATAGATACACACCACAAAATTGAATAACCCCCCCCCCCCCTTAAATTTATCACTGTATCCAGGTGCATTTTGTCAGAATTGGTGCTGAATTAAGTCTTTCCATAGTGTTAAAATTTCAGAGTAAAATTGATAATAGTTAAAATTTGACATTGGCTTACACTGTACAGTGTTAATAGAACTTAACACTATAGGTCAAATAACACTGGAGAGAGTTAATATAATTCTCAGCAGTGTTGAAAAATTACTTTACTGTGGTGATAAGTCAACTCAAACACAAATATTTTTTTACCTCTGCATTGAGTTAATGGAGTTGAATACTGGAGGTTCATAACTGTGACATTAACACATTTCCCACCATGCTCTGAACCAGGAGTGATGTCCAGGACAGAATCATAGAAATTTGGGGCAGTTATGGAGTAAAGTTTTGCTTTGGCAGTTGGTAAGCAAGTACTGATAATCAGTACAAACTGTCATTTTAAACAACATTCTTGTTATTACAACTTACACACCAAGGAGACCCAAAGAGACCCTCATAAGCACTTAACTCACAGTGCGGGACCGTACAGGGGGAGTCACAAAGCATGATGGGAAATATTCAAGCCAAAGAGGGCAGTCTTCTCGAATGCACTCAGTTATCCATCCATCTCCATCCATCCATTCCTCCTTCCTTCCATCATCCATCCATCTATCCATGCTTATCTATGGTCGGGTTGTAGCAGCCTAAGCAGGAAAGCTCAGACTTCTCTCTCCTCCTCATTTGCCAGCTCGTCTGTGGGACTCCTGAGGCATTCTAAGTCCAGCCGAGAGATCTAGCCAAGGTCTCCTCCCAGTAGGATGTGCCCAGAACACCTCAACAGGGAGGCATTCAGGAGACATCCTGACCAGATGTTCGAGTCTCCTCATCTGGCTCCTCTGGATGAGGAAGAGCAGCAGTTCTTCTCTGATCTCCTGGAAGACCGAGCTCTTCACCCTATCTAGAGTCCAGACACTCTGAGGAGGAAACTACAATCTGTTTTTTTCAGTCACTACCCACAGCTGCTGATCACAGGCAAAGGTAGGAACACAGATGGCTGGCTTTTATTTGTTGATCCATTAAAAGGCGCAGAGAGAACAACAGAAAGAACCCAACCTCTTTCACGCAAAATTAAGCTAATATCTACACACACCAGCGAACCACTGTGGACCACTGTGGACCCTTGAGCAAGGTCCTTAACCCCCACCAACTGCTCCCCAGGCGCTTTAGATAGCAGCCCACTGCTCTCAGGTTTACCCTCATTGGCTCACTAATTGGGATTAATAAAGTATATCTTTTTATTAGGTACACCTGTCCAACTGTTCGTTAATGCAAATTTCTAATCAGCCAATCACATGGCAGCAACTCAATGCATTTAGGCATGTAGACATGGTCAAGACGATCTGCTGCAGTTCAAACCGAGCATCAGAATGGGTAAGAAAGGTGATTTAAGTGACTTTGAACGTGGCGTGGTTGTTGGTGCCAGACGTGCTGGTCTGAGTATTTCAGAAACGACTGATCTACTGGGATTTTCACACACAACCATCTCTAAAGTTTACAGAGAACGGTCCGAAAACGAGAAAATGTCCAGTGAGCGGCAGTTCTGTGGGCACAAATGCCTTGTTGATGCCAGAGGTCAGAGGAGAATGGCCAGACTGGTTCAAGCTGGTAGAAAGGCAACAGTAATTCAAATAACCACTTGTTACAACCGAAGTATGCAGAAGAGCATTTCTGAATGCACATGTCCAACCTGGAAGCAGATGGGCTACAGCAGCAGAAGACCACACCGGGTGCCACTCCTGTCAACTAAGAACAGGAAACTGAGGCTACAATTCACACAGACTCACCGACACTGGACAATAGAAGATGGAGAAATGTTGCCTTGTCTGATGAGTTTCGATTTCTGCTACGAAATTTGAATGGTAGGCTCAGAATCTGGTGTCAACAACATGAAAGCATGGATCCATCCTGCCTTGTATCAATGGTTCAGGTTGTTGTTGTTGGTGGTGTAATGGTGTGGGATAGATTTTCTTGGCACACTTTGGGCCCCTTAGTACCAACGTAGCATGGTTTAACCACCACAGCCTACCTGAGTATTGTTGCTGACCATGTCCATCCCTTTATGACCACAGTGTAGCATCCTCTGATGGCTACTTCCAGCAGGATAACGTGTCATGTCATAAAGCGTGAATCATCTCAGACTGGTCTTTTGAACATGACAATGAGTTCATTGTACTCCAATGGCCTCCACAGTCACCAGATCTTGATCCACTACAGCACCTTTGGGATGTGGTGGAACAGGAGGTGCTCATCATGGATCTGCAGCCGACAAATCTGCAGCAACTGCGTGATGCTGTCATGTCAATATGGAGCAAAATCTCTGAGCAATGTTTCCAGTACCTTGTTGAATCTATGCCACGAAGGATTAAGGAAGTTCTGAAGGCAAAAGGGGTCCAACCCGGTGCTAGCAAGGTGTACCTAATAAAGTGGCTGGTGAGTGTAATGTTCTTATTTAACATTTTTCCTCATACATCACATTAATTAATCAGACAGTTCACTTTATGTTTACACACAGCTGTACAAAATCACAGCAAACATACAGTAGGAATGGGATGAATCAAATCAAATCAAGTTTATTTATACAGCCCTTTACAGTACCCATTGGACACACAAAAGGCCACTGTCTAATAGAACTCCAAGATTTTTCACGCAGGACTTGGGAGAGGGAATAGAAGTGTTGCAGTCTGGGAAGGAACTAAGCATGAGTGGAGTGCCAAACAAAATAAAATCAGTATTGGCGTCATTAAGATGTTAGAAATTCCGTGCGAGCCATGACTTCACGTCATTTAGGGTCTAAAAGTTTTGTGTATGATGGAGTGTGATTTCTGGTCAGGTGCAGCGGAAGATAGATTTGAATGTTGTCGGCGTAGAAATGGAAAGACAGGTTGTGCTTGTCAATGATCGAACCAAGGGGCAGCACATACAGCAGAAAAAGGAGAGGACCGAGAACTGAGCCTTGTGGCACCCCGTAGGTGGTGCCACAAGGCTCCATTTTGAATAATGAAACAAAATGGTCATTAAAATAAATATACATGAAAATGTCAAGAAGGCGTCATTAAACTCTTTTTATTTCAAATATCAGAGTTCTTTTTCAGTAAAATTACAGAGCATGTGTGCAGATTTCCAGTTCCTCAGAAATAAGAAATAACAAATGAGGTGGGTAGGTCAGTATCGATCCTTTTACACGTCATTACGGAAACCACAGCAGACTCAGGGCTGCAATGAAAAGAAAAAAAAAACAAGTTAGAGCAGCCAATCCTTTGGTTTACTAACTAATACTGGGAGAAGATGGCAACCAGAATCTACCATAGGGATGTTTTTGTCACTTTTCCATTTTAGGTGATTTATGACATTAAAGAAATCAATTAGAAAAAAAATAGCATAAACACATTTATCATACTAAATAAAACAAGTTAAATTGAAGAGTAAAATATTTATAGTATGGTTCCATTACAGCACTCTTATGTTCACATCATAAGATGATGGTTGACGACACTGCTGCTGAGTGACCAATAAATCTGAATAAAACATCCAGAATAAACCAAATGATTACATAATTCTACTCTAAAAGAATACAATGAATATCTTTACTGTTTCAGACATGTAGAGTTTCAGGTGATGGTGGCTTTTGTGAGAATCAGTTTTATTTAATACACTGCCTGGCCAAAAAAACAAAAACAAAACAACAACCACAAGTCCCAGTCCAACATCTGGTTAAACCTCCTACATCTCTGATTCCAGCATTTTCTCTGCGTCATCGTCTCCATCAGCTTCTGCTGCCTAACATTTATTTCCATCCAGAGTTGCATTCAAGATCTTGTAGAAATGATGGAGAATCCGACTGCTGCACAAAACCTTCCCCATCACATCCCTGAGATTCTTCATGGGGTTCAGGTCTGGACTCTGTGGTGTCTAGTCCTCATCTCATGTCTTGTATGTCTCATGTGTTCCTTGGAAAACTCTTTCACAGTCGGATCCCAATGAATCCTACTGTTGTCCTGGACCTGAACCCAGACCTGGACCTACACCTGAACTTAGACCTGTTCCCAGACCTGATTCTGGACTTGAACCAAGACCCGACCGAACCTAGACCCCCACAGGCTTGTACAGTTGACACTAGACACGATGGCAGCATCACTTCATCCCTCCTCTCTTCTTACCCTGATGCTCCATCACTCTGGAACAGGGCAGATCTGGACTCATCAGACCACAGAGTCCACTCCAGAGTCCAGTCTTTATGCTCCCTAGCGACCGGAAACCTTTTTTCTCCAGCTAGCTTCACTGATTAGTGGTTTTCTTGTGGCTACACAGCTATTCAGTCCAAATCCCTTGAGTTCCCTTCACGTTGTTCATGTGGAAATGTTCTTACTTTCACTATTAAAGGCAGGGTGGATGATGTTTTCCAGGAGCATTTTTTACAATGTTGCTCAAAATCTCCTTCACACCCTGATAGCAGCTTATTAATTAGATGCTTTGACACAAAAACAAAAGTTTTTTAGTCACCTGTGGAACAGACGGGACTGACAAGACCATCTAATCGTCAAGAACGATTCGTTCTAAATGATTGGATGCATCAGATGTACTAACTAGCTAACAAGCTAGCCACTTGGCTGTTTTTGGTTGTCTTCAGCGACCCGCTAGAGAGCTATTGGGTTGCATGTTCCTGCACACTGAGGGCGTGGCTTTGGGCGGGTGTTTAGTTGCGTTTTTTTTCAAAATGTAGCTTGTGTGAACTGCTATTCCAGGAATACCTAACCTGCCTTTAAACATAGCCCTGAGTTTTACTGTTGTTTTTCTTCCATCTGATTTCACCAAACGTTTAAGACATCACCATCATTCAGGATGTTTTTCTGACCACATTTCTTCCTGGAAGATGATGGTTCCCCACTATCTTTCACTCTCAAAAATAGAGGTACGAGACAGGAACATTTCTGTACCTGTAGGTACATTTTCTAAAAATGTTCTCTCAAAAGTACAACATTGGTCTTTATGAGGCCAGAAGTGTACCTTTAAACTATGAAAAAGGGTCCAAAGTAATATAAAGTGCATTTGCATGTCTTCTGGTTGATTGTGGTGGAGGTACACTGGGATGTGGTTCAGTTATCATAGTTGTTTTAATTCCTGCTGGGATGGGCTTTTCTCCAAAGTAGTACACAAGATGTATGTATGTATGTATGTACTGTATGTTTCTGGCCATGATTTTAACAATAGAAAATACACTGAGGTGTAAATCTATTGTATGAAAAATGCTTCAGATTGATTAATGATTGACATGTACCTTAAACTCCCAGATGACCATGGCTCCATCCAAACCTACACTGCTGTACTTCTCCACTTTGGCTTTGTCCCCTGATACGATGCTCAGCTGGCTGCAGAACACAACACAGAGCTTAGAAAGCCAAGCTTGCTATATAACTAGGACAGACCTAGTTCACACAGGATTTCATTCTATTCTGTATATTTGTCTGTAATTCTTTATAATTCTGTGTATTTCTATGTATTTCTGCGTAAATTGTATATTTCTGTGTAACTGTGTATTCTGTATAAATCTTTATATTTCTGTGTATCTGAGTATTTATGTGCATTTCAGTGTATTCTTATAACTCTGTGTATTCTGTGTATTTTTTGTATTTCTGTGTATCCTGTGAGTACTCCCTGAGATATGGGATGACATGATGGCCGTATGTGAAGCATGCTGCAGTCTAACTCAGTCTGAGCGCAACCACATGGGAACGTCTCCTACGTGATGCTGTTCTGGTGGAGCGTGTCCAGCTCGTTGTCCTCCTCCTCCGTCGCTCTCTTGTCCAGGTTGCGGAAGTGCTGCATGGCCGACATGCTGCTCTTGGAGGTCTGCTTGGGGATGTCCAGCTTCTTCACGAACTCCAGAGCACCAGGACCGTTGTATGTAAACTGGTAGGGGCAACAGTCATGACCCTGACATGGACACGAACAAAATTAGTGTCAGGTTTAGATTTTGAAGATTTAAAAGAATGGAGGAGCGGAGCCAAAAAAAAAAGATGCTACTTTTCTTTGGAGAATTGATGTGCAGCAATATTAACTACATGAATTAGTAATTTATTCTGCTGTGTCATTGTTCCTTTAAAGAATAATTTTAAAAATTTGACTGGAAAAAATTAAATGCAATTAAATATTAAATCAACCAATGATTACTGTAGTTAATGAAGAAAAATAATAAAAAAGAATAATATAAAATAAACACACTAATAAAAGTAAATAAATGAATAAGCTGGATAAAATGATTGTAACTATGTTTTGTCTTTATTTTCTTTGTGTGTTGTTGTTTTTACTACTGCCCAATAAAAAGAGCATTTTAAAAGATTTTGAAGATTATAACTGATCAACATGAAGTGAAAGGATACAGAAAAAAACTACAAAATAAGTCCTCAAAGTAGTAAAATGAGTTTCTTTCTCTACCGTAGGTGTAAAGATATCTATTTATTCTCCAAAAAGCTGCAGTAATACATTCTGCAGCCACTTGGTGGAAACAAACAGAAAAAGCTGAAGTTATCCTGCCTGATACTTTAGAAACTATTTGAGCTTCTCACTTGTTCAAAGGTCACTTTCATCTTGTAATCTTATCTTTTTGTGCCTACATGACCTTCGCAGTTTTAATTGATGTTTTGGGAGTATTGCAGCTTTAAATATTGGGCTTTATGTGTCACATATTGAGTGATGATGAGGAGGAAACGGTTACCGCTGCAACGATGTTGGTAGGACTGACAAAGAGGACGCTCAGCAGCGGCAGGCAGTCGGTGGTCAGCTGGGTCACCCTGAGCAGACAGAGAGGTGATGATGTGAGGAAGATGGCGGTGATGGAGTCATGGCTTTGTCGGCAGTACTCACTCTTTCCCCTGAGCAGCATCAACCACAGCGACGCTGCTGTTGTGGGCCACCCAGGCCAACTGGTCTCCACTGGGGGAGAAGGAGACACTGTGCACCCACCCACCACAGTCCTTATGCTCAAGCAGCACCTCCCCAAACGGCATCTTGGCTCCCCAGGCTGTAGGTCCAGGCTTGTCCTCGATGTCCTTGATATAGGCAGAAAAAACCCTGAGAAGAGGACAAATCTGAATGAGTCAGATCTTATTTGTTCTCATGTTTCAGCAGATTAAATACATCCTCTGCCAAACAATAATCAGCCACAGGCTGGCTGTTACCTCAAGTACAAGAATGTAATGACGAATGAAAGCTTACCTAAAGATAAATCATGCAGATATGTCAGTAATCTGTGATAATCTGTTTAAAAAGTGGAACAAATACTTCCCTTTCAAATCAGAAATGATATCATCAGCCTCGTAGCAGAATTCCCTGAATCATAGTCTGGCTAAATCGTGATATCTGCCTAACACCCGGACTCATGGTGTGTCATTTCACTTTATTACACATCACTTAATTCATGGACATTAATGACTTCTTAGTATGTGTGCATTACTTGAGTTGTTGCCAACATCTGGTGAAAATTTCATGTCAATAGCTCTACTAGAAATATATTTTCTAAGAAAAAATGTTGACCTGTTTGTATATATATTTAAATACAGATATATATATATATATATATATATGGATTACACTCTTGTAGACTTTCTTTGTAACATGACTGAAGTACAAGGTGCCGCTGCATGATTGCAACTGATCAAACTTCCTTCATGTAATGGTTTTGGTGTTGGTCTCACCTGCAGTGAAGGTCTGCAGACCCAGCCGCCAGTAGGATGTTGTTGGGGTGCCAGTCTAGACTCAGGACAGTAGAGCGAACCTGCTTCTTAATGTGCTTACTCAACCACCTAAGACAGGAGGAAAAGTACTGCTCTGCAGTTAAAAATATCTGAATAACTGAAGTTTTGAGGCTGCAACACCATATTCACTAACCAAGACTAACCCTGCCCTCTAAATATGATTAAAGCTAAAAACTCAGTGCTCACCAGTCGTTCTCCTCCTCAAAGTAGCAGACGGAGATGAGCCGAGCGCCGCTGCCCAGAGCAAACTTGTTCTCCAGGGGGGACCATTTCACGCAGGTGGCTGCACGGTTGATGCGCACCAACACCAGGGTGGGTTTCCATGCATCATCCTTCAGAGTCCACACGTAGGCGTTGCGATCAGAGGCGCATGTCACGATACGGTTGGACTGTGGGGCCCAGTCGATTCCTGGAAGCAGAGAGACAGCTCAGTTTCATTTACACAGGTCCACCTTTCACACGATTGTTTTTGAGAATCGTAGGATGTAAATGTTCAGGCTTTAGTAGTGAGTGATGACAGAAACCTGTGATGCGTCCGCTGTGCTCCGTCAGCTCGTGGATCTTCACCCATTCTTTGCCCTTTTTCTCATAGATGTTGACCACATTGTTGTTGGGACTCACAGCAATCTCTGGAAGGACACACATCACCGCTTTTTAATCATGTCTGTTACATTTAATTAGTGATGCACTGATCCGATACCCAGATCGGATTTCAGCTCCGATACTGATAAATTAGCTGGATTGGATAAAGGATGAATATGGCCGATCCAGCATTCCGATCCAGCCATTTCTGTTTTTATTAATATAACAATAAATGTACACTTTCTTATTTGTAACAGGAGTGATGACATGGCAGTATAAACTATTTCATGTACTCTTGCTGATATTGCTATGTTAGTTTTTAAAAGTTAAAAACATCACCTTTTACAGCGGGGGATTGTTTTGGCATGCTAAAGTTCCCTGTTCTGTAAAAGAGTTTGGTGCAGTAATGATATGTAGCTTTACCCGGAGACCAAGTTGACTTATTTTGATTGGCTACACCAGTGTTGCTGCAGACGTTTTCTTTTAAATCCATGTGTTCAAAAACCCAGACCTGAATTAATCCGTGTTGAATGCAGTCAGACATGCTAGCTAGTAGCTACACTCACATCGCGTATCAGCTCAGCACCGGGAGGGGGGAGCCGAGTGGAAGGGTGAGGGGGCTGTTTGCATGATACTGTGCTCTAATTGGAGCAACTGAATCACGTAGCATGATTAAACTACGTAGAATGATAAGCTGCTGTCTGATTCAACCATTTTTGAACAAAGAAACAAAGCTGACAGAACATAATCAGGAACTTTGATTCTCACTCTGGACATTTACATGGTCTCATCAGTGCACAACAGATCATATTATATCCCCAAAACCCCAGAAAAGTGAAATTTGATGTCATGGTACCTTTAATAAAAATTTTTAAGTACATTTATATCTGTGTTTATTTGTTACTCTTTTTTTTTTTCTTTAACAATGCTAAATGTTTATGTGCAGCCTGACACCTTCATTCACATGGAAAGTATACAGTTCATTCATTCAACAGTTGTATCAGATCGGTATCGGGTATCTGCCGATACGCTCAGCCCTGGTATCAGTAATGGAGTGAGATCGGAAAAAACTGGATTGGTGCATCTCTACATTTAATCTAGAGGAAGTTGCAGAGCCATGAATGTTTCAGGCTTTTGGGAACACAGAAGTTGTCATGGTAACTTCAACATCAGTTATTTCTGTAATGCCTCTAGCATAAAGATAGAGGAATGGCAAAGGAAAGAGCAGAGGAGCATCAAAACTTGTAAATGCTCTACAGGTTTTTTTGTTTTTTTTTCCATTTCTACGCATTTATCACCTAAAATATCAGATTTGTTTTGCAGTAGTCCTGATGGTATTTTAAGTTTAAACAAAGTGAGAAATATATTATACCTGGTTATTTAATTGTAAAGTCAAAATGATCCTATCTTACAAACAGTATCTGCAAGTGGCAAAATCTGTGAAAGTTTGGTTTCAGCATTTGATGAAACCAAAATATTTCTGGTATGTGTTAATCAGAAACATCAGCTGGGTGGATTATTGGCTTCAGGTCCAGGATATTGGTGGTTTTTCTCAAATCAACTCTTCTCTTCAGTTCCTTCCACTACATTTCTGACTATAAAAAAAGAGGATTAGAAGCTTAAAACAAACCTATGAAGAGGAGACACAAAGCTAAGAGTACTGTAATTTCAGTTCAAGTCAAATTTACTTAAAGGGACACTGTGTAATCGGGAGCAGCTCCCTCGTACTTTTCATGCTGCGTTCGCGTGAAACCGGGCAGACCGACGACATCCGCTGCATTTAAAGTTATCACCAGCCTCTATGTGAAGACGTGGTCCGTCAGTTACAGTGACATCAGTCCACATCTGTTCGGTTGTCATGGCGATGTCTTATTGTTTTCCCTGACCCATGTTTTACCGTCTTTCGCTCGGCTTCATTGATTAAAATGACATCTGGTTTGTTACCAACGGCCGTCTGCCCGACTGCACGTTAACCCAGCATCAGCGAGACGCTGGTTTCTCCCCACTGCAGCGCGGTTACTTTTCAAAGGCATTACCTCGAACTGAGCTGAAAACTCCGGTGTGTCCGGTGAGTTTCTGTGTTTTCCTACCGTCACGCTTCTCCCGAACGCAAAAACATGGCGAAACGACATGGCAGCCTCCACCGAGCCGCCCCGCTCGATGTATAAATGAATGATACGAACGGCAAATTTAGAACTTAGAGGAGCACTTCAGTTTGTTGATGGGAGTGATTACTGATTAATGAAAAAACACTTTTGAACCACATAATCAGTTTTTGTGAATAAAACACAGGAGAACTTACACAATATCCCTTTAAATAGCACGCTAAAAGTAAATGTTGACCAATGGGCCTCACAGAGAGGAACATGGAAGACAAAAGAGGTCTGTCATTTTCATAGGTGCACTTCAACTATGAGAGACAGAATTAAACAAAATCCAGGAAATCATATTGTAGGATTTTTAAAGAATTTATTTGCAAATTATGGTGGAAAATATGTATTTGGTCTCCTACAAACAAGCGAGATTCTCTCACAGACCTGTAACTTCATCTTTAAGAAGCTCTTCTGTCCTCCACTCGTTATCTGTATTAATGGCACCTGTTTGAACTCGTTATCTGTAAGACACCTGTCCACAGCCTCAACCAGTCAGACCCCAAACTCAACCATGGCCAAGACCAAAAAGCTGTTGAAGGACACCAGGAAGAAAACTGTAGACCTGCACCATGCTGGGAAGAGTGAATCTACAATAGGCAGCAGGTTGGTGTGACTAAGGGCGCATTCACAAAGCTTTTTTGATTCGAATCAGAGTCCGTTTGCTCGGAAAGTCCGCTTCGTTTAGGGGTGTTGTGAATGCGCAAATGGACTCTGATCCAGAACAAACGCCTGCAAACGCAGGTCTCGGTTCGATTCAAGTGAACCAAAGACAGGAAGTGGAATACAAATTGCATTGGCATTGTGGGTCAAACGTTGGACAACGTGGTTAAACGCTACGACAACAAACACACATGAGGGACTGCTTATAAAAATGGCTCGTGGTCAGACGTGGAGTTACGAGGAAGTAAAAGCTTTAATCCATATTTGATCTGATGAAATCATGTCCCGCTCCTCGTACAAAAATAATGTCGCTTTGTTGAGGGAACAGAAGTTGTGAAAACCTTCTTGTACGTGCGTCTTGTCCTCACCTACGGTGAACCCGAAAGCAGCGCCACCTGAGCTTCTCATTCTTGGCCCGTTTGGCAATCGTGCAACGTGAACACGATCTCGGTCCAGAAGACCACCCCCGCCCCCAACCAAACCAAGTCCCCAAACGGGCCGAGACTCGCGGACTATGCTTTCTGAATTTGCTCTAAATCAACTGTGGGAACAGTTGTAAGAAAATGAAAAACATACAAGACCACTGATAATCTCTCTCAATCTGGGGCCCCACGCAAGATCTCATCCCATGGGTTCAAAAATGATTATGAGAATGGTGAGCAAAAATCCCAGAACTACACAGAGGGAACTGATGACTGACCTGCAGAGAGCTGGACCAAACTAACAAAGGCGACTATCAGTAACTCACTACGCTGAGAGAGACATAAATCTTGCAGTGCCAGGCGTGTCCCCCTGCTGAAGCCAGGACATGTCCAGGCCTGACTGAAGTTTGCCAGAGAGCATATGGATGATCCAGAAGAGTATTGGGAGAATAACCTGTGGTCGGATGAAACTAAAATAGAACTTTTTGGTAAAAACTCAGCTTGTCGTGTTTATCTGCAAAAGGAACAGGACTACTGATCCATGTTAAGAGAAGAATGAATGCGGCCATGTATGGTGAGATTTTGAAGGTGCTGTATTAGATTTTTTGGCTTTTCAGAAAGCAGAGACTGTTAGCGAGTTTTTGAATAATGCGCATGCTGCTAGATTCACAGCTCCCTCCCCCAGCCACAGAAAAACATGCACGTGCAGCTGCACACCTGCATTCCATTTACTCTCATCAAGAAGAGGATAAGATGAGTCTGCTGCCAGCTCTTCAGTGCCTGAGTGTTAGTACTCTGTGGTAACTCCAAGTAGGGCTGGGCGATATGGACCAAATATCACATCACGATATATTTTCTTTAGATAACGATATACGATATATCGCGGTATTTTTATCCTAATTTGTCTGAATGTTTCATTTCATATCAAGCACCTGTTTTTTAGTATCTAAACGAGAGCCCAACCAATGTGGGATTTTTGGGGCAGATGCCGATACTGATATTGTGGTCTGGAAAAAAAGAGCAACCTATATCCAATATATAAGCTGATATCCAATACTGGCTGATCAGCTAGTATCCAACATGGACCAGTGTATATAAAATAAGAACATACAGACTGTAGATTGCAGTGTAGCAGCTTTTAAAACATCTAAACACAGAATAACTACTATAAGCTGGAGCCTTAATAAGAACAATAACTACTGAATCAATGATCTGCAGTAAAACCTGCATGAAGTGGAGTCAGACACTGGATAATAGTCTCATATTAATAGTGGCCAATGATGCTAAAAGTTGCATATTCCTCTGTTTATCTCATAAAGAGGCAATTTATACAGTGTTAAAACGCTGCATTCTGGTCTTATATTAGATGACAAAGGACAGTGGCACTAACTAAGTTGCATTTATCTCCGTTTACCTCACAAAGAAGCAACTTACATGGTGCTAAAATGCTAACGCTAAAACTAGCGCATATAAAACCCGACTGCTCTCCTTATTGCGCCCTAACAGCGTGTTTCTGTGAGGACGTTTAAAAGTGTAGTGTTATTTTGTTTTGTAAAAAGTCACCGCTCACCGTACTGTCTCAGTTCTGTCTGCTGCTGCAGCTGTGAGCATGCGTGGATTGAGGAGGGGAGGGGGTGCAGGGAGCACGTTGGTCTCTGTGAGGGGGGGGGCACAAGACAGGAGCACAGCACAATCACCGCGCGCAAAACTTCCAGACTTCCATTTCTTGTCGGAGTTTGTCAGGTGCAGCCGGGTCATTACCGAAAAACAAAAACCAAAACATTTGCACAGCTAATACCGATATAACGGTATATGTAAATATCATATCTCTCTCATGTAGGCTAAATATCATATCTACCTCGTCAAACCGGTATATCGCCCAGCCCTAACGCTCAGTGGAGCTTTTCCAAGATTTCCACTTTGGAAGGTGGTTTCATTTTTTTTGTTGCGTTTTTGACTCCCTAAAAAGTCGGCACCGTCTACACGATAGGCACATCTGGAAAATATTTTACATTTTTCACCCTGGAGCATCATCGTGTAAACAGGGCCTTGTAGCAATGGATCCAGGAAGGTGAAGAAGAAGAAGAAGAGTGACGCCAAGACCAAGGAGACAAGTAGTGAGCAATAAAATTCATGCTGCTCTTGTTGATCACATTCTCGTGCACGTGGCCTGTCAATGATGGAGGCTGGGCAACGAGTGCAGCCGAGCCTTCACTGCATCGCTGTTGCTTCCATCATACGAACCTTCAGGCAGGAAAACAGGTATTTTATGAAGACTACAGACTGCGCTCTACTGTACTCTAGATTGTTATATTCTGAGCTCTGTGCAGGATACAGATGCACTATAGCAGTTTGCTCCATCATTCTGGACAGACCGGAAGTTGTGCTGTGAAATGAGTTATGAAAATCAAACATTTTTGACTCTTGTGTTCATCGTGTAAAGAGGTTTTATGGGAGAACCAGAAGCAGCATCATTCATTTAACCTTTTTGTGGCAGTGCTAGCAATTGATCTCCACAGTTTCAAAAACAATGTTGTAGTGTGTGTGTGTGTGTGTGTGTGTGTGTTATTTTTTATTTTTTACCACTATGTGATGTGTAGGAAAAGTTTGGTTTTTCAGCAGGAGTAAATGGCTCTGAGTGGAGAGTTTGGTGATTTATGTTTGGAGTTTTGAGAAATGGAGCTAAGCTTCCAGAAATGTCGTTACAATGGAGAAAAACTGCAATAGTTAACAAAGTCAATTCTTCACAAAAATGAATTTATTGGTAATCAGATGTATTGATCTATTTCTACTGATGATGTAGTGAGGTCAGTGATACTGGCTGTACTGTCAGCAATTATAAGGACTCTAAATCAGACGTCCTGCTGCTGGAATGTAGTTATACACCAGCATCAAAGCTCTTTGCATCCATTTCCTGTATCGATAATCACATTCCCAGTGGTTTTCCAGGCAACATTATGCAATTTAAGGCAGGAGCTGAGTGCATTTGTGTGAGTGTGTATGCCGTTTACATACGGGTCCTGTCTTTGTTCCAGGCATGGCAGGAGAGCGGCTCCAGACCAAAGCTGTAGCGCGACATGTCTGAGCAGAGGCTGGAGAGGCTGCTGGAATGTGTTGCTGCAGGACTAAATCAGGGAGGAGAACAGGGAGGATCTTAGTCTGAGAGAAGAGCTCCTTAAACTACCACTGAATTACTGCAAATCTTTAGATTTTATATTATTACACTTACTGAGTTCTCTGTGTTGTTTTTATCCTACAGCTACATATATGTGACTAATGGACTCTGGGAATCCACTGTCAAGACTACAAGCTAATCAGCTGTTGTGCACAGTGTTATTATTACGCCTGTACTTTTCTCTCCTTAATAAAAGCTCAAGGAGAACTTTAAATTTTAGAAAACTGACACACAACTGTGACCAGGAACATTCAGAGCCATCAGTCTTGGAGATTTTAAGCTAGAGATACTCACTCAGGTGGATAAGAGGAAGTAAGTCACTTTCCCTGTAGTTGCTCTATTTACTGTTGTCTTCACCAGGCAGCAGCATGAAGTCATAATAATCTGTTAGAAAGCTAACGAGCAACCTGAAACGAGCCGACTGGTTCCAGTATCAGCAGCGAGGTCTAGGATCATCTCTTACCTTGGCTGTGAGGGTGATGAAGGTGGAGGAAGGAGCAGCAGAGTATCCGTGGACTCTGGGCAGTCAACACGAATGCAGCTGAACTGTGTCTGAGTGACAGAAACCACTCTGGTGTTTCTGGGAGTGGAAGAAAGGTGGGTGTGTCTGCTGGTAGCTGTTGAGCAAGAAGCTCATCGGGGACAAGTTTGTAGGACAGAGCTGAGAAATCTGCTGCCAGAAACCTGCCGAACACCAGCTTTACTGCAGGAGCTCCTCTAGGTCGTCTGTGGAAATTACTCTGATTGTATTGATGTATGCATGAACTGATGCGTGGTTTGATTCCATAGATATCCTTCATCTGTAAATATGAGCCAGTCTTTATCAGACAGTAAAGATAAAAAGCACATACTCAGCTCAACTCACCCAGATAAGAACATTAACTACAACTACAATGAAACAATGGGTTTTCTTGTTTCAGTTAAAAAATATTCCTTCACATTAAAGTGGACGATATAATGTGGATATTAAGCCCAAACTTAAAAATGCACTCTGTATGTAATCCCAACCACCTGTTTTCTAGATCCATCCAACCTTCTTGGCCCGGGCCATGAAGTGTCTCAAATCCAATATTATATAAAGGATCTATTTAGTGTCTAGATGTGTGACAGTACATTGATCTAGATTGATGTATCGAGTCAAAAAGCCATCAAAAATTCCAAAAACAGCCAAAAATTGATATCAAACCCACTTTTATTTTGAAAATGGCTTTATTTTGAAATTCCTCTAGCAAGGCTTTCCCACCAAGTGGGCATTTTTATGTCGATGCTTTTAAAAAATACATGTTTATAGTTGTGTAGTGGATATGACACAGGGAGACTGTACTGCAAACGTACTTTCAAAGAAGTGCAGTAGAAGCTTACAGTCATGTTAAAAAAACATTAACCTTGTTTATTACTTGTGATATTGTTTCATATCGTTTCATATTGATTGATGGATCCTACACCAAATCGAATCAAAATCGTATTGTGTCTGAATTTGAGATATCAACAACCCTTTAAATAGCTATCCACTGTATCAATATATCGCATAGTGATCCAACCAGTGATTTACACCCCTACTCGCTTTGTTGCATTATTCCCAAGAGGCTTTATTTTATTTTCATATCAATATTTATTTTCATCTATTGTTAGGAGCTAATTTAAAACCTAACAAAAGTTTATATTTCTATTCCATTATTTTTCCCTTCTTTACTGCATTTAATCTTTTTTTTAATGTAATTGTAAAAAAATGTTAGGTGTTAATCGGTTTACAAAGACGTGATTAATGATCCCAGTGGAAATAAATTCCCTGATGTTTACAGTCTTTTAACAGGAGATGGTTGGTTGAAGCTTCGTCTGCATCTCGAAGAGAGCAGCTTTTCTCTCTGTGGTTATGTGCATGTCTGCTAGGAACGGCACGCCCATCATGCCAATGCGAAGCAGGCACAATCCACTCGTGTCATTGCATTAATTTCTGAGGAGAATCTGGAATCTGAAATGTAGTTTTTCACATTTGTTTTACATTATTTAAGATCTGTACTTTAAGAATATTTAGGACTACTCCAATGAATAAAACATGCTTTTGCTTTATTAGCTCATTTAAAATGGTATTTTTTTCTGTTCATTGAGGTTTCTGGCAGCAGTTCAGCCACTTAACTTCAAAATTAGCCTGTGAAAGGTTTGAAAATGTGAGTCTAAATCACTGCCGGTTAAGTCAAATGATGTCAAAAGTATTCAAATTCGGTTTTCAAATGATCTGGGTGGTCAATTTTAAATTGGAAAAAAAAAATGATAAAAGTAGTAGTGCTGAATTTAGGTTGGTAATATTTGTGTCCCAATGTTTTAATGGCTAATATTTGTTACATGAAACTCACACTGACTCAAATATACTAATTATAATGCAGGAAACACCATTTCAGCTGCACCTGTTTGTCTTGCAGCAATAATAGAGGATGCATTTATGTGGCAGAGAAGATTTTGTTGCTGAGATTTGCATCCACTGGTTTATGAAGCTGGTATGTGAGTTCCAGCTCTGTCAGTCTGAGAGAAACATGGCAGTCAGTCCACACCAACGGCCTCTTCAATCACCATACATTTAGACAATGTTAGACGCCAGAGGCAACACAGGTGAAGAGTCATGCCCAAAGGCACAATGAAAGATTGGCTAGGATGGTCTTTGAGACTCATCCTTCTCTGTTCTATTTATATGATCAAAGCTGACTTCCAGAGCTTTAGAGTATCACCTAGTATGTTGAACTGCTGCTCACTGAGTGATGCTATGACACTATAGCCCCTTTCAGACTTGCTCTGGATAGCAGTAATACAGCGGGATTTGTCTTTTACACCGTTTGCATTCAGGCAAACGTTCCGCTCTTTTACCTCAGAGCTGTAGCGGACATGTACCGGCTAGCCCCATGTCAAAAGAGCGGAAATGTTGCGGCAACTGTTTTGGCTGAACCCATAACCCAAAAGAAAATGTTCCGCACAGGAATGAAGGGGGATCTGTCGCTGTGGGCGCTGTCCTGTTTTGACAATTGATTGGGAACATTTCCCCATATCTGAAAAATGGCTGGGACGTAAGAAGTTTGCAAGGATGTGACATGTTTGAAAAGACAACTCTTACGAAAGAGCAGATGGACTTTACCCCAAATGTTCTCCAACGCAAGTCAGAAAGTGTTTTTTAGAATGCAGGGAGGGTGCAACGCCTTGTGCAAACTTAAAATGCGAGGCCCTGCTTTAAGACATGGATGCGCTATTGTGCATGAATAACAGTCACATATACAGCCATTTTAGTAATACTGCACACCTAATCTGGCTGCAGTACCATTACACATGGGTCAGACTGGCGAAATAACTTTTTGCTAGTTTATTATTCACTTTAAATGCCCACATTTGGTGTTGGTGACTGTTGCACAGCGTTGTAATCCTTGTGTGATCAAGTGAACTGAATCCAACCGCGGCAGAAATGCTCCACTCTGAGGCCCTCCTGATGGGATATGGAGCAGTCGGGAAGTTCGGTGGAGCTGCCCCACAGCACCTCTGTGTTCAATGGAACCCCGTAGGGTGGGCTAAGTGCGCAGTGACCCCAGCTTTAGTGACCCCGTTGGAGCATTTCCTGAGAGAAACATTCCTTTTCATTCCGAAAAAACCCCAGTTTTTATGCAATGTCGCTTGGTTCCGTGATATTCTGTGTTAATGATGAATTCCGTTTTTTTTTAATGTTTAATTCCCTGAAACTGTTATCGCTTAGTTTATAGGGCTAAATTTGTTCTTATCAAATAGAATGATACATCATAGGCTAATCATACACATCTCAGTTATGACTTTTTGCTGTTTATTTCAGATGAGTGTCTTTACATCAAGTCAGCTCAGTAACTTTATCTTCTGTAAGTTGCAATTTAAATAAGCAGATAAGGACACTTTTCTTTTATAATATACATTCATGTAGGTTAGTACAACTACAAGAGGTGGGGAAAATGATCAATTCTAAGATGCATCGCGATTTGGCCGTGCACGATTCTGCATCGATGCAGCAACGTGACATAATCACCTTTCTCCATTTATTATATTATTTTTCTCCCCACTTTGGACAATAAAGTTTTGAGGTTTTTCAACTAGATCCAGGGGCAGAGTTGCAATGACATGCGAACTGCATTGCATTGGCGTTTCCAAAAATGGTGGACGGGGATCCAGTGCGAACCATAGACATAAGCACTAGATGCCGCCTTTGGACCCGTAGCATACGACGGCTCGGCCGCCATCTTGGGCAGGGGTTTCTTACAAGCAGTTAGGTCCGTAGCTATGGTTAGGTGTCGTTTGTTCGATTCAGCCTTCTGCAGCTCATTTCAGACCAGAAGACTTGGACAGAACTGGACAGTCAACTCGTTTGAAAGGAGAGACCATCTAGTTCTACTTTTCCTGACGTTTTTGCAAAGTTTGTATCATGATAATTTCTCACATGATCAAAATATTTCAGTGCTCACTAAATGATTATTAAAGAAACGGTTAGGAAGTTTTCCTTTTTAAATTCATCCTCATATAAACATTTAAAACTTAGTTAACTAGTGTCACATCCTTGATGTTAAAATGCAATATTGGACTGTGTGGACTACAGCTCTCGCCGCAAAAGATGACATCGCTCCCTGCGACCAGCATGAACGAGACCGGACATCGTTCCATCGGCGTGATGGAAAGACTCAACATTTCCTGACTTATAACGGTTTCACCTCTGTTCATGCTCTTTTTCTTGTTCTTGAAAAAAATCAAATAAAAAGCGGTGACGTGCCGGATTAAAATCACAACGGTAGCGTACTCAGGCAGCTGGTGATGCATGTCACTTGCGACGAGAGCTGTTGTCCACAAAGAAGCTTCAAATAAATCCTGAAATAATCTAAAATCTTCGTGGTATTTTATTTTTTCTTTGCACGAAAAAGTGTCATTTAAATCCATAACCAACGTATCTGGAATCCAGGACAGAGAACGACTGGGACCAGAAGATAATTGACTTCCATTCCTATTTTTCATCTCTTAGGTCCCATGGTGCGGAAGTAGAGGGGCGTGACTTCGGCTCCCTATAACCTGCCGACAAGAAGACACGTCACAGAAACAGCTGTGCCTGCATTGTACGACGAAACGAAAGCCCAGGTAATGAAATCCATGGGTAAAGCTAGCCGTGTATTCATTACATGTGATTCATGGACTTCAACTGCAACAGTCATAGGTAGTAATAACAGCACATTATACAGTATAAGCCAGGACTGGATGATATTATCATGTGCTACAGACGCGAGGTGTTTATGAGAAAGCTGTCTTATAGCTGCTGTACTGAAAACATTATTATTATTTTTAATCTAACATTAAAGTAATTATAGGCAGCACACTTTGAAAGATGTCATTCACTTAAGTGGAAAGATGTGTTTTGTTTTTCAGGTATACTGAAATAACAAAGGAATTCAAAACAATATCTGACTACTTGTAGTAAGTGATGAAAAATTGAGTGCGAAGAATCGTGATGCATTGCAGAATCAAATCGAATTGTTACGCAGATATTGAGAATGGATCGGATCGTGAGGCAGGTAGAGATGCACACCTCTAACAACTACACAACCTCTTTACTTTTTAACAAATAATTAACTCACCACACATGAATTGCCCAAAAATTCGATCATGTCAGAGTAACTTTCTTTGCTTTCTTGGCCACAAACTCAGCAATGAGACTTTTATAATCCAGTTTAAATGCAGTTTCATTTATAATTGATAGGAGGGCAAGCCTGCACAGTCTGTCCTGAGACTTGGAGGTATGCAAATAGTTTTTAATTACTTTCAACTCTGAAAGGCTTCGCTCGCCTGATGCCACTGTTATCCTACTGGAAAAGTTATTTGAATCCTTCGGGGGATCTTGCATTTCCTTCAATCCTTTTGAGGTAACAAAGTAGGGCTGGGCGATGTAGCCTCAAACCTATATTGCGGTATAGTCTGGAGTATATGCGGTTTATTCAACTCGTAACAACTAAAGCAACTTATCAGTCGCTATCATAGAGCCACTACCTTTTCTCTCTGTGGACTCTCTTTGGGATTATTTCTTGAAGTACACGGTAGGCCTATTCTCAACTCCACGAAGAAGTCCAGGGCATTTAAACCAGGATCTCTTTTCTTTGAATAAGCAAGCACGTTTCTGGGAGTTTTTTCACCATTGGGAAACTTTCGTACATAAAAGTAATCAGAAAAGTGCTTTATCTTGATACATGGTTGGAGATCTTTGAACAGTACTTTTTTCACAATTAAATCCACTGATTTTGGTATTTTTTCATTTACGTGTTTGTTTTATGACCTTGACAGAGACAGACACAAACAAACAAACAAAACAGCAGGATTGCAGGCACGAGGTAGCCTGGTATACCAGCCTGACCAACGCCATGTACGAGATACACGGCAAGTTAGTCTGGTTTCCCTTATTGGAAAGTGATTTCTACTCTGGTAAAAAAAAAAAAAAAAAAAAAAAAAAAAACGGACCAATGACCGCATGGGAGGCAGGACTTTACGACATGTCTTTTTCGGTGACTCAGTTCTGTTTCCATAAAATGTCAGAATGGCGGCTGCAGAGGAGCGTTGATTTAATTATGCCCTTTCTGATGTCTTAAATAAGTTGCACATGTCCTTAAAGGAGTGATGCCATAGCAGTAAAACTAGTTCATGTAATTGACATTACTGCATATGTCAAATCTCCAAAGTAACAAACTGCATTTTTTACAGCGGGGTATTGTTTTGAAACGCCAGACCTCCCTTTCCCAGTAATACAGTTGGGTGCAGTAATGATATGCAGCTTTACCCGAAGACCAAGACACCTTCATTTTGATTGGCTACACCTTATTTGGCTTTAACCTTATTTAGAGAAAGTAGGTCAAGCTGCCCTAGCTGTCGAAGTTTGCTAAAGGCTAACTGCTAGCAACATGGGCACTTCAGACAGTGTGAGCTACGTTTATCAGACAAGACAGCATTTAGAAAATAAATAAACTTACAGGTAATGACAAGGTTGTGGTCGCCTCCCTCAGTGTTGCTGCAGAAGTTTTCTTTTAAATCCATTTGTTTGAAAACCCAGACCTGACTGTTAAGCAGTCACTGAGCTCCAGTCACACAGTTGAATCAGCGGCGGAGGGTGCACAGACTGTTAGGAGAAAGGAGGGGGGAGGCTGTTTGCTTGATTGTGTGCTCTAATTGGAGCAAATGAATTACGTAGAATGATAAGCTGCTGTCTGATTCAACCGTTTCTGAACAAAGAGACAAAGCTGACTGACTGTGAACAGAAACTTTGATTCTCACTCTGGACATTCACATGGCCTCATTAGTGCACAAAAGATCATATTATACCCTCAAAACCCCAGAAAAGTGAAAATTGATGTCATGGCACCTTTAAAACCGCAACAACTTGCTGCTCTGAAGGTTTTCCTCTTATAAAAAGACGTTTGCGTCACTTCTGTGTTTCTCTGATTGGTTCTCTCCAGTTCACTTTGTTTCTGTTAGTCCTGCCTCTTATCTCGCATTGGAAATCTTTCTCCAACAGAGGGAACCCAGACTGACATGCCGTGTATCTCATACATGGCAATAGTCAGGCTAGTGTACCAGACTAGGTATGAAGCCCCCTAATGGTGTGAGGCCCTGTCAGTCGCACAGCCTTTGCAACAGCTCTGATGTGAAGAGTGTGATGTTGGTGGCATATGGAGAGAAAATAGTCTCAATATTATTGGGTGTGCATTTACTACATGAGTTTCAAACTGTGTCAACTAATTTTTGTGTAACGTTTGGTAGTTATATGTGTGATACATTATTTCTAAACCATTTTGTGTGTAACTTTAGGTACTTGCAAATGTGCCCTCAAATGCAGACACAAATACTTTGTTCACACAAAATAAATTAACACATGCACAAATTACAAAAATGCCCAGATATTAATGTTTTACACAAATCTTTTACCTTTAACCTCACAAACCCAATAGTTGTATGTTCAAAAGGCTGCTTTGCTTTGCTTAAAAAAGCATCACTAGAAATGCATTTTAATTTGGTTTATGGTACAAATTGGCTTCCATAGTTCTCAGCACCGAGTCCTGGAGGATGTCTGAAGGTCACATATTGCAGGGCATTTTAATATGTTGGGAGAATTAGACTGCACGGCATTTCCTCACTTTCTGACTCAAATTGTCTTCTTGTTAATACAATAAATCCTGATCAAGTGGTCCACAGGAAAGTGAAGTGGCTCTTTGTGTTGGCATGACTTCCTCTACCAGAAGTCTGGAGCCAAGGTTTCTCTCCAGTTTGTCAGATGTTTCCAGGACTGGGCTCTTCAGGACGGAGATCTGTGACGTTGTTCCTGGGTTCGCTGGCGCCACTCTCCCAGTTTGGAGGTCATAATGCTGAGTGCTGATTACAACCTTCACTCCCATATTTTTCATTTCCACTTTCAGTTCTTGGTAGTTTTCCAGATTCTCACGTTCCTTCTTCTTGATGTCGTTACTTAGGATCTCCTCATCTATCACAGCAGCCTTCCTCGCTAGTTTTTTGACCACTACAATGTCCAGTTAGTCAATAACAACAATACAATTTTATCAAAGCAGCTTTCGCTAAACTCAATGACGCTTCTTATCAGGTCTGGACTGGGATAAAAATGGGCCTGGGCATTTTGAGCTGATGGAAAGATGATGTAGCCTCTGAATGAAAACAAGCTTTATTGGGCTTGTTCACTGTCTTGTTGGTGTAATACACTTAACCCGACAGCATCCTCCCAGTCCTGTCATTCTATGCAGTATAAACAAGGTGACAAAAGCTGAATCACAGTAATCAGCAGGCTATTATAATGGCCAAATTATTATTTAATGAAAACAAACATAAAAAAAACAGGTGAAAAAAATGTAATAAATGCAATCTATCTTTATTATATCTGTGTTGTTTTCAAGTACAAGTAGGGTAGCCCCCTACCACACCAACACCATGTAACAACCTTACCCCAGGTCAACCTTAAAATCAGTGCTGCTTAATTTTATAGCTATTCATGAACTGGGTGACCTCCCCGTTACAGCAGAACAGTGTTAAAAGGACGTGATAGTAATTAAATAATTCCAACATCATATGACAGCTACATGCTGTGAAGTCACCATTTCCACGTTTTGATGCCATGAAAAACGTTTATGTGGGTCCATCTAGTGTAGTCTTTACCTAAATTTACTCCAGTTTTTGCTCTTCTCGGGTCACTCCTCTTCCGAGGATAATGGATAATATCTCTAGGGAGCTGCTTGACTTGCTGACTCCACTGTTTCCCCCTGTGCCAGCCTAACTGTGCCCAACATACTATTGCCACACAGAGATCGTATTTGGCAGCCTGCAATGGCGGTGTGTATATCTGCTTGTAGATGTAAACATAATGTCATTGTCAAACCCATTCAAATTTATCTTATATTTATTTTTCAGGCTAAATATATATATATATATATTTTAAGGAAATTTACTTTCATTCTGCAGCCGTCCTGATAAAAGCTGGGATAGGCTCCAGCAGCCCCCTGAATTAGAAAAGCAGTACGGAAAATGAAAGAGTTCAAAGTGGCTTTGCCTTGTCAAAGTGCTGTAAGGACAAATTTTTCCATAAACCAACATAAAAACACAGAAAACAATACATGGCAAAAAATTAATTTTGTTTTGTAGAGGGTTGCATAAAGAGGTGCTTTTGTTGCTAAAAGAGTTCTGAGCGATTAGAAAAACAAGTTAACATGAAATCTTATTGGAGTGATGACATAGTAAAAACTAGTTCATGTTGTTGGCATTACTGCATATGTAAATACTCCAAAGAAAAAAACGGCATTTTTTACAGCGGAGTATTGTTTTGAAACGCCAGACCTCACTTCCTCAGTAATACAGTTGGGTCCGGTGATGATATGGAGCTTTACCCGGAGACCACGTTGACTTCATTTTGATTGGCTACACCTTATTTGGCTATGACATTATTTAGAGTAACTAGGTCGGAGTTTGTTAAAGGCTAACTGCTAGCAACATGGGCACTTCAGACAATGAGCTACGTTTATCAGACAAGACAGCATTTAGAAAATAAATAAACTTACAGGTAATGACAAGGTTGTGGTCGCCTCCCTCAGTGTTGCTGCAGAAGTTTGCTTTTAAATCCATTTGTTTGAAAACCCAGACCTGACTGCACAGAAGTTACTACTCAACTACATGCACGCAGCTGAATCATAGGGAGGGGGGAGTGGGGGGAGTGGGGGGAACGAAGCGAACGGTGCATAGACTGTTAGGAGAGAAGGGGGGGGGGGGGCTGTTTACTTGATAGTGTGCTCTTATTGGAGCAATTGAATTGCGTAGAATGATAGAACTACGTAGAATGATAGCCTGCTGTCTGATTCAACTGTTTCTGAGCAGAGAGACAAAGCTGACAGACCATAAACAGGAACTTTGATTCTCACTCTGGACATTCACATGGCCTCATCAGTGCACAACAGATCATATTATACACCCAAAACCCCAGAAAAGTGAAATTTGATGTCATGGCACCTTCAATAAAAAACTGTAACTAAGACTAGTTACAGCCTGCCGATGAGGGGCTAATCTTCGTTAGCTTCTGTTCACTAGCGCAGCCAGAAAAAAGATATTAGTTGTGCCAAATTTATTTTCAACAGTGTTACACCTCCACTAACATTCAAAAGAATGTATCTCTCTCGAATACATTATTAGCACAAAACGTCTCCACACGATGTGTGCGTTCTATCAGTAATAGTCAACAGTAGTTTACAGCTGGTCACACACGTGACATGCTCTCAAATACATTGAAGTAGTCAAAAAAGTACACTTCGCAATCCAAACCCCCCCCCCAAAACTTAACAGTCATTGCTGCCCAGTATGACCAACATAGTGAAATATAACACTCATGCGCGTAGAACCATAACTTATCCATTATACATTACGCATGATCAACAGCTGTTTAACCTTCTGAACACAGCTGTCGGGCTTAGCAGCAGAGTAAAGGACACAACCACATCGCTGTTTACCTGTGTGCACTGCAGCTTTCAGTTTAAAGGGAAGAGTTGGGTTTCCGAGCAACATCACAGTTAGGATACGAGCACAACCAGTGGGTAAGAAAAACACAGGGAAAGCATTATTGAACTATGAGAAGACGTGTATTTACATGCAAGACTAGACTTTTAATGCGGATGAGGTCAATATATGACATGAAAGTGTCAGGGAAATATAATGTTTGAGTCCTGGTATTTGATCAGTTGCAAAAATCAAAACATTAATGCATGTAAACAATTAAAATGGTGATAATAGGACAGTAGGAGTGACTGATTTCAGAAAAGCCTCTCGGAACTTATGCAGGTTCAGACTACATGATTTATTTAGTCTTTCACCATGGTCACCATCATGTCAGATGAAATCACTGCGGTGGCAGAAATTATTCCTGTGTTGTAGTTGGGAGACTGGTACTGTACTGTCAGTATCACGGCAGGATAAGTCATTGATCAGTTCACGGCTAACGGCTGCATGTCAACACTGTAAGCTAAACACTGTAGCTGTGTGTGACAGCCGTCCTCTGCTCAGACACAGAAAATAAAAAAGAAGAAAAAACTGATTGTGGAGCCGTTTACAAACATTCACGCAGCATAACAACGCATCTCAGAGATTTAATACGAAGTACGGGTCATAAATCAGATGGCGTTTGTACCGTTAGCTTGTTAGCAGTTAGCTAGTCTGTCCACTGTCTAACGGGTTTTCATACACAATGAAGCATAATGTTACACAAGCAGCGAGACTTACCGACAGCAATGCAGGTGAGTACCTAACAGTGGGAATCACCTCCTTTCCAAATGTTGTGTTGACGTTGTCTTTGCCTGGTTTAATCCCAAACTAGTGAAAGTTGCTCCTGTATGGAGGTGGTGAAGACGACACCGGACTAAACCTGCCGTAGACAGCAGACTGTTGTGGCCTATTTTGTTTTTTTTACAACGAGTCTAAACGAAAGTTTAAGCCGCTTTTTAACTCTAGTTTTTCAGGCAAATTTCAATTGAGGTCCAACACAAATAATATCCATGTTTGAACGAGAAAAATGCTGTTTCTGGGTGATGACTCCCTTGTCAAGTTAGTGTAATGGTAATAGAAACACAAAACAGCAACGCTGCGCTGGAGTTCTTTTTATTTGTCATCAAAATACATACTTATACAATGTAATTTAAAACACAATGATCTCTGTTTCGTCATGTTACTTTTCATTTTTATGAATGATATGAGTGCATGTTTGGCCGCAGACTGCAGTACAAACACAGGCTTTTTGCCCCCTGGTTGCGAGTGCAACTGCCAAAGTTTGTAAACAGGAAACCCATCTAGACAGCGGCATGGCGCATTTATTGTTTCATCAGTCCAGTTTCTCCGCGAGCTCTTTTTCAAAGATGAGCAGGAGATGCTGTTCAGTCTCTCTGTGAGCATTGTAGCTCTGCTGATGGATTTAATCTTGTTTACACCTGGAAACAGATGTTCCACAGAGAAACTTGGAACAGGCAGTGTTACCTGAATGCGCAGTAAACAGTCCGTGTTGGGAAAAACATCTTTGTCACGAGTCTAACACTTCCATTATGGATGGAAACTGATGTCCCCCATCCACTTTCCTTTTGATGAATTGCGCAGTCAGTCAGTTCGCTGGCCTCCAAACCAAGTCTATAAAGCCTGCTATGCCTGCGTAATGTGTCCAGCTGGTGAAACACGTCTGATGCAGGCAACAAAGAGGCAGCATCTTCATTATTCTATAAGAGTCACTCTGAAAACAGTTGTTCAGGTCAACCAGCTGTCTGTCAAGGAACAGAGAACTCTGTTTCATCGCTTTTAGCAGTAGTTAGCACTCCCGTAATGCTTGCTGGGCGAGTCTGACCCACAGTCAGGTCAGGAGGCTGCCAGGTGTGCCAGCTGCCGACACCCTGGCACACCCGTGGCTACACCATTGCTTCTGTTAGCTTCATATTAGTTCAGTTAGCATTTAGCCCCGAGTAAGTTGGCTGTCATTCATTTGCCCTAAGGCTGCGCTTTGCCCATTTTTGTATTTTCCGGGAGTGATGACACACGCGACACAGCGAAGACGGTGATGGTGGGAACGCCCAACTTGCTTCACTTTTATCTCTTCAGAAACCAACAGGTAACGTAGCAGAAGTTTCATCCCTCTTTAAAATGGTCCATGACTGCAGCTGAAGCCTCCTGCATTTGGTTCAGCATGGCATTGTGGGTTAATATAATGGTTTATATTATAAATGTTGGGCATTGTTGGTAAACGCTACCAAAACAAGCAGCAGAAGTGGCTCATGGGCAAACGTGGAATGTAGACGAAGTGAAAGTTTTAACTGATATATGGACAGAGGAAAATGACTAAAACTATTTTTTTGTCTGTACAACCTGTCCATGTTAGCTGTTCTTCATGTAGTTCTCTCTGTGTTTGAGGGACCATCGACCCTCAGCAGTCGTCCAGCCCTGAGTCCATCGTAACTAGCAGTTTTGTGGCCCAATAGTTATCATGATACCACTGAATAGCTGACTAGTACTAGGCCTGCCTATATTTATATATGTATGTATACATACATTAAATATGTGTGTGTGTGTGTGTGTGTGTGTCTGTACATTAATATGATACAGGTTAATCAAAGTGGTTTACAGTTACCTTCGGTGGTTTAAGACGTACTGTAATTGTTTTTATGACCATCTCCAGTGGTGTCACATGACTTGCAACTGCCTCAGTTATTTGGAGCAGAAATAGCAGGAAGCAGGCTTCCTGAGTCGTCCAGCTACTGTTTCCTGTACTGTCTCTGTAATCTAGCATCATCGCCTTCCAGACAACACAAACCAACACACAAGCACACACACCAGCAACTCATGGGCTAAAGTTGTAAACAGCATTAATGTCACTGTTGTGTTATAAAGAGCGTAACTTCCACCAGAACCAACACATGGAGATTTCCACAGCTTTAAATACTGGATGTTGCTGTTGTCTCTGCTGTAGTTTTTAGCCTAAACCTGGGAGACCCTAAACTGCACAGAAGGAAGAAGGTGTTTACTTGACTTCCTGGTATGAAGGAAACAACTGAAGCATACCCAGGGGAGGATCCAAGTCCAGACTGTGCACTTTGATCTTCTCCTGATGCACAATTAACCAAGTCAGGCTCCATGCAAGTGTTCAAAGCTTAATCCTGAAAAAAGCCCAGACTTTTATGCATACCAGACCAGATTTCTTTCTACAACTACTCATAATCATATAAACCTTTAGAGCTAATTTTCTGAGCCCTGATAACATAGAAAGAACAGCACAGTGAAAATGGTGGTTACTTGTAGGCTTTCCTTCCTTTTTTAATGAAGAGGTTAATCTCTGCAGTTGCAGATGATCTGAGCTTTGTGAGAGGGCCTTATCCTGCTGGAAGTAGCATCAGAAGATGCTACACAGTGGTCATAAAAGGATGGGCGGGGTCAGCAGCAATACTCAGGCTGTGGTCCCACTTTGTGACCAACCATGCCCGTTGGTCCAAAGTGGGACAAGAAAATCTCCACCTCAGCTTAAGTTTCCTGTTTTTAGATGACAGGTCTTATGCTGTGTTTTGTCAGACAACTGCTTCTCACTGGATATTTTCTCTTCTTCGGACCATTTTTTGGAAACCCGAGAGATGGTTGTGTGTGGAAATCACAGTAAATACTCAGACCAACAACCGTGCCATGTTCACCAGATGCCTGAACATACTGAATTGCTGCCAGATGTTCAGTTGGAATCCTGCAACTGAAACAGCTTCAGGTTTGTGATGGTAGGCGTAGAGTCAACCTGCTGATCCAGCTCTGTCAGACTGAGGCTGTTACAGCATGTCCCAGGCAGGCAGGAGTGAGGAGTGACAAGACCAGGCAGGTAAGAGCAGTTCAGCACAAACTGCAGGTTTTGTTGAAGCTGTTTACTGCCTGATGAGTGACACTCGGATAGAACTGAACACAACATGTTTGCTTGCAGGTTGTGTCTCATAAACTGAGTTCTTCTGTTATTTTTGCCTTCATGCTGAACATTTCAAACTGGGCCAGGCCCCCGGACCACCTCAGCACCATCACTGCTTCATCTCTGGGTCTCCCTGATGTACTGAATCAATCACACCACAAACTGGACATCCCTCAGAAAGGTTGTCATTGTGTTTGCTCTGTCATGATGAAGTTCACCAGTCTGCAACACTGCTGCATCAATATGTGGGGGTCAAAGAGGCCATGAGCATGGGCTGGTGGTCTGGTGGACTGGTCTGCTGATCCTCTACGTTGATCCTCTTTAGGGCACATTCAGAAAGCATAGTCTGGAAGTAGTACACAGACTGCTCATGTCCATTAGAGGATCTGGTTTTTCTTTTTATCCCCTTTCTTGCACTTTGTTACTCGCAGTGTTGTTCACGACTCAGCACTTTTTACTGTTTTATTATGTATAACTTTGTACTGATTATGTAATGTTGCACTCCTGTATTATGTGACCAGGACGAATTTCCCTGAGCAGGACAATAAAGTTTATCTTACTCTTACACATCATCTCTGAGTGTGATGCATTTAATTAAACGGTCGCACATGAGTTCAGGTATTCAGCCTCCGTCTGCTTTGTTATGTATTAACAGGACTGTTGGATCCAGAGTTTAGTCCTGAACGAAAAACTGTTATAATACCAATTATATAGTATAGCAACAGTATATATACAGTATATAAAGATAATAATGATGTCATATAATTAATTTCACCCTGTTCCTGTGTGACATGTGACACGTCAGATATCTGACTCATCCAAGCTCTGTGCTCTGGATAATATATGGAAATAATATTTTCTGTTTTTTTTTATTTTATTTTATTTTTACAGTTTTGATCATTTATTTGTTGACACATGGGTGTTTTTGTATCTTATTTCTGCACTATATGGTTAATTTTATCTGATTTTTTTCTCTTATTCTAATGCTGCTGTAATGCTACAATTTCTCAGTGTGGGACCACAAAAAATTAATTTAGGACCTCTGCTTGAAAACATCTTGCACTTAAATGAGTAGGTCTCTGCAACCACAATTTGTCTGTTTACTCTATTTCAATACTTTTGGAGAACACTTGTGAGATTTGTAATTATATGGACTGAAGAAAATGAAGATTTTAAAAAATTTTGAAAATTAAGAAACCCTTTCAGGATGGATACGCACACGTATATCTCTTATGAGTAATACAGCTGTAGCGCTGAACCTTTATTAAATGAAAGTACAAAATGTGAATGTTATATCTGTAAATGTCAATTTTAATAAAGGCGAGTTCTCCAAAGTAACCATTCTGGCCCAGTTTGGCACCATCTGTTCTCCAAGTCCCCCAATTGGGGAACTCCATATTTTCAAAGGTTAAAGGTAGAGTCTGAAGTCCTCAGCGTTTCTGTTTACAAACAACAGTATTCAAACTGAGCGCCCCTCCCTCTCAGGCTAATGGCCGCCTCGTTCTTCAAACTATTCAGCTTCAAGCTTCTCCCTCAGAGCTCAGAAGCGGGTAAAAGCCAAACTATGATTAACCCTGGTTTTCCAATGTGCACTATCTAAAGCTCTTACCTTTGTTCGGTGCATCTACCGTTTTCTTTCTTTTTTTTCAAGAGTTCGAGTGACAGGCTTCTGCTCCAATCATGAGCTTATTCCCGCCCAGCGTCATGCCCATAGTTCTGTCATTGGCTGGTGATATAAACTGAAATTTCCACCCAGAAACGTCCGACCACAACAAAACAAAGCTAAAGAGCAAATTACAGACAGGGGGAGAGGGAGTTGCATTCAAACTCACCACGGGACGTGAGTAAAGGCCCAAAGGCCCAGTTTTAGACGAATTACACTTGAACAAGTTTGACGTTTATTTTCAGGGGAGAAACTTTGGACTATACCTTTAAGATAGCATCTTATATTCAGTTGTGTTTTCTAATGAATAACTTTGCGAGTTATTCTGTTTTCTAAAAGTTCTGGAAAATGTGCTTAGAAACATTTTTTTTTATTTCAACTGTAACTTATTTATGATCGGCGTGACAAGCAAATTGCATATTCTGACATATATTAAAGGGCACCTCTGAAATATTTTGAAGCTCCCTCTGCTATTGGCGCGGGGCCTAACCCACGCTGGGACCGCCCCTGCAGCTGCTTTACAGACTTAGTTCAAGTGTTCCTACTCTCCGTTTGTCTTTATCATTTGTGGTGGGTAACGTACCTGGCCGCCTCCTGCTGAGTCTGAGCCAGGGCTGAGGCTCGCGTCGCGCGCACAGTCTCGCGCTTGTGGGCTGCGCAGAGTGGAAGCTGAGGGAGGAGCTGCGGGATAAACACAGCTGACCTGCAGCTTGCGGACCAGACGGCGGAGATGCAGCGCGGGATGAATGATGTGGAGAAGAAGGAGAGGGACGGAGCTGGAGGAAAGGCCGGGAGCCAGAAGGAGAAGGATCAGGTATGTGCGCACTTTGCGGCGAAGCCATATGCGGCACAACTCTGATCTCGTGACTGTTGTGGGAAAAGTTCCTGGGTTTGTCCGCCGGCTGCTGTCACGCAGTTTTTGGGTGAATTAGATGGTGTAAACAGCTTTCCCTGATATTGATCTCAGTCTGGAAGCAACTTTCCAGCAACACTTCATGTCTTGTAGCTGAAGTGTGAGACAGAGCGGTGCAGTCTGGAGTCTGTGTTCTCATTAAACTTCAGATAAAGTGGGAGAAAAACATAAATTTTTCCCTTTTTATAATCTGAGAAGTAATTTTCGCTTGAGAACAGCTTAGATTCAGAAGACAGACTATGGAGCAGAAACTCGCAGGGATTTAGTCCTCAGAAGAAGAGACCAGAACGGGTTGACAGTCCTGAGCAGACTGTATAGGAGACGCTGCATATTTTTGGAAATACCTCTGTAGCCTGCGGTGTTTGTATCATGCGCTGAGATTATTATTCCCAGCTGGGCTCTGCTTTGTTTTCACGACAACAGAGAGAAGCAGGGAGGAGCTGATAGTTTCTGATGGAACAGAGAGCTGTTCAAGTTTCTTTTTGTTCTCTGAAATCTTTGTTCCCAACAACAGAGCTGGAGCTTGGACGGCTGGGTTTCATGTTTAAAATGGGAACACATGTATGGCGAGTTCCTGGCAGATAGGAAGAAATACTGGACGTGACTGAGGTCTATGTGGGTGAAAACTTTCAGCTCCCTGATGTTTTGCTTGCTGCTTCATCCTCATGGTGTGAAACATCCTCCTGTTCCTGCTGCAAGTCAAAGTATCCTGTGAAGGGTCCAGCTTCATGACAGTCTTTTACTTTGGTGGAAATAAATCCCACATCTTCGTCTCAGACTGCATGTGTTGAACACTTAAACTAACCAACTGTGTCAAAGCTTGAGCAACTTTACTTTCATTTTGCTGCAGCGCTGCTGCATCTCGTCTCTGGCTCAACCAGAGCAACTGTCCTGCAGGTTTGTGATGCTTCCTGCTGCAGCACACTGTAAAGAAAGTGCTCCTCCTATCTTCTAGTTTTATTTTAGTCTTTTATATTATGTTGCGTTTATTTCTTAGTTTTTAAACATGTAATTGTAATTTGTAAAATTAGAAGACTTGTGTGACACTTTGGGCACTTTATGTAGTTTTAGGGCACATAAATAAACTTGACCATGACCTGGAAAACTTCTCTGTGGGTCCAGATGGATTTAGGTTGAAATTAAAGGCGCATTCACAAAACTTTTTTTTTATTCAAATCAGAGTCCGTTTGCCTGGAAAGTCTGCTTCGTGTGGGGGAGTTGTGAATGTGTAAACGGACTCTGATCCGGAACAAACGAGTGTACTCAGTCCGCCTACAAACACGGGTCTCGGTCCATTTCAAGTGGACCTAATACAGGAAGTGGACTGCAAACTGCTGCTTCCTGCATTTGGTTTAGCATGGCATTGTGGGTAAACGCTACTACAACAAACACATCTGTGGGACTGCAGTACTTTTAAAAACGGCTCATGGTCAGACGTGGAGTTACAAGGAAGTAAAAGCTTTAATCGATAGTTGGTCGGATGAAAGCATATCACAGCTCCTCTAAGTACACACAAAAATAATGTCGTTTTGTGGAGGAAAGGTAAGTTGTGAGAACCTTCTTGTTTGTCGTATGTCTTATCCTTGCCTACGATGAATTAGAATGCAGCGCCACCTCTGGAGAGATTGGGGACATTATTCAAAATGTTCGGCCCGTTTGGCTCATTTGTCTATGGTGCAACGTGAACGCAATCTTTGTCCGGAAGACCAACCCCACCCCAGCCGAGCCGAGTCCCCAAAGGACCTAGTCTAACGGTCTATGCTTTGTGAATGCGCCCTACAACTCTTTGTCATATGTTTGGATCATTTTTACTAATATAATTGCATTTCCGTGCTCATCATGTCTGGTTGAATTCCATAAAGCAGAAAAAGGTCCAGTGGAGACGGATTCATCAGGTTCAGCTAAAGATCAGAGCTGCTGTAAAATGCTGGAGAATAAAGACTTGTTGAGTAGATATTATAGTGCAGCGCTCTGAACACACCACAGACAACTAATGCCCCTTTTCCACCATCACTTTTCTGCTCAACTTGCCTTACATCCCCTCGGTTAGGAGGCTTTTCTATTAGTGATTTTCTGAGCTGAGTTGATACATTTTCTGTACCTACTCTGGCGAGGTTCTGAACGTTCTGAGACGAGCTAGGTCTGACATCATCTCACACCATGCCATCTATTGGCCAAGGAAGATGGGAGGTACGGATGATATTGTTACTTGCGATGGTGTTGATAGAGTACAGATACCTCACTTGGTACAACATCTGATATTTAAATCTAAGGGTCCTGGGTTCCAGTCCCCATTTGGATTAGCATTATTATTTTTTTTTTTTCATTCCGCAATCTTTTTGAGAAAATACCAGGGGTGGCCAAATTTGGTACTCGAGAGCCTCAATCCTCCAATTTTTAGATCCATTCCCTCTTCAAAACACCTGACTTACCTCATGTGCATGTCATCAGCTCTGCAGAGGCCTGATAACAAGCTATCTATTTGATTCAGGTGTGCTGGAAAAGGGGTGGATCTAAAATTTGGAGGATTGTGGCTCACGAGGACCGAACTTGGCCACCCCTGGAATATACATATAGATAGATAGATAGATAGATAGAAGAAGGAGCTTGTGGGGGAGTGATTTTAATAGAGGGGAAAAAAAGGAAAAATGTTTGCCAGAACAGGGACTTGAACCCTCCACCCTCGGGTTAAAAGTCAGATATTCTACCAACTGAGTAATCCAAACTCCAATAAGAATGTCACAACTAGCAATCTCGTCCGTGTCTCTCATCTTCTTTCTCTTCATCTTCTTCCTCTGTTGCTGTTTTTACTGGCAGCTGGCAAATACCCGTGTGTTACCTCCACCTACTGGTAGGGAGTGCGAACTGTTGCCGCTGTCGTTTGCGTCGCACAATCATGTACATCGCAGCAGCTTCACTCTTACCCCGCCTACTTGTGATCGGGTAATGGATTGTAATTGAAAAGCTACCAAGCCAAGTTGAATTGAGCTGACCTGTGCTCCTGGAAAAGGGCTATAAAAATGACTTGGTCTTGCAACGAATGATGAAGTCTGCTTTTATACTAATGACCTCTTTGATTTCGGAGGGAAGTCTACCTGACCTCTGCAGCTACAGTGTACATCTTTAAAACCTGCCTGAAGACCCATTTTTATGCCTTGGCCTTTGATCCAGTATGAGACTCTTGTTTTATTGTTTTACAGCTTTAATTGTTTTGTTGATTTTGTTTTTGACTTTCTCTGTTTTTAGTTTGCGCTTTCTATTTTATATTTAGCGTCTATGCTGTGTTCAGAACTTTAATCAACCATTGTCATGTTACATTATTCTTTAAATAGAGAGCAGTTGAGTTCTGCAAGATGAGGGAATTTAGCACCTCCATGAAGTCAGGAACTGATGTTTGACAAGAAGGCCTCAGTCTGTGATTCAACCCAGAGGTTCTGCTGGGTTCATGGATTGGGAGGGCTGTGCTAGTACTTTGATCAGGATCATGACCAGGGTTTTAGAAATACTGCGCCACCATCTATTATAACCTGCACATCTCAAGAGACCAACATCTTTTTTTATATGCACTTTATTAATCCCAATTAGAAAGCCAATTAGGAAATTTATTTTTTTTTTTTTTTTTTTTTTTTTTTTTTTTTTTTTTAATCTATTTTTTTTACTCCCCCCCATTCTCTGCATTTTCACCCTTCTCAAGTTGAACCTGGGAGCAGTGGGCTGCTATTTAAAGAAGCCTGGGGAGCAGTTGCTTAGGGGTCCACAGTGGTTCATGTGAGTGCTGTGTCAGGGACTCAAACCCGGGGTCTGCCGCGCCAAACCCCGCGATATTACCACTACGCTTCCCACTCCAACATGTATATAAAATTGAAGCAACTTCTGTTTCCACACAAACTATGCAACCACCGCTCCTTCTCTCTCATGTTTTTTTTTTTTGTAGAATAGAATTTCTTGTATTACATTTTCATTGTTCACCAAGATGAAAAATTGTCTTAACACAGAAAAGACACCATTGAAATACACTCAAATAAATGTGTTCCATAGTCGCTACAATACACAAATACAAAAAGATGTAGAACATGAAAACTTCTTAAAAAGGCAAAAATCTCTCTCCCTCTCTCAACTGAGACAGATTGAGGTTATTCTTCATCTATTAAATTAATTTACTGTCATTTATCTCCCAGAAGCTATTTTTATATGAACATTTTAACATCAGCTCTGTACCATCATTTATGTCATACCATGATGTTTAACTGCACTTTTAAACAAAATGGGAAGTTTTAGTTTTAAGCTTTTTCTGGTTGTGAGTTAGGGTTTCCCAATCCTGGTCCTCAGGGCCCCCTACCCTGCATGAAGGGGAATATCCGCTTACGGAAGTTCCGGATTTTGAAACTTCCTCTTCGGGCAAAATAAAGACAGGCGTTCCTTTCTTTTATAAATTTTAAAAATGGGAAAAACAAAAAAAATAAAAAATTATTCAACGGAGGGAAAAATGGAAAAAAGGGGAAAAGGAACGGATGGCGGGTGAAGGGGGGAAAAAAATAAAAAAAAAAAAAATTTTTTGCGGGGGGGGGGAAAAGGGGAATTCAAAAGGATAGAAAATAAACAAGAGGGTATTTAAGGGGTAAAATATGTTCTTAAAAAAAAAAAAAACAAAAAAAAAGGAGGTAACTCCCAGTATCAGTGGAAAACTGGGGAGTGCAAGAAAGGAGAGATTTAAAAGGTTTGTGTTTAACAGAAAAAGAAAGTATATAGAGGTAACTTATAAAAATTCAAAAAAAGCCTAATAAACTCTTAATCAAGAAAATAGGAAAAAGGAAAAAAAAATATTAACAATAAGGGAAGGTAAGAAAAGGGGGAAAAAAGGATGGGGGGGGGAGGAAAGAAAATATAAAAAAAGAAAAAGGTGATGTAACGCATGAAGGAGAATAGAGAGATGATACGGGCGGAGGGAGTGCGTGAGAAAAAGAGGAAAAAAACTACATTTATGGTCTCCCAGTTGCAGTCAAACGGGGAAATGGGGAACGGGGATCAGAAGTTTAGATGTTAGTTTAGAGTATAAGAATACGGAGAAAAAGCGTAAATGCTGAATGGTGAAGTGGGGTCGGCCCAGGGGGAGAAACAAGGGTTTTAAAAGGGTCTTCCTTCAGATCGACCATTAACCCCTATTCATAGGTATATCCATTAAAATAAAATTATTATGTCGAGTATCTTAAAGATAAAGAGAGCTGACAGTAATAAGGAGGAGGAGGGAGACGGAGACGGGAAAATATTCCCGGTTTCCAACTCCACCACACCTGATTCAGATCAACTGAGCTGCTCATCAAGTTCTTTACAAGCTGCTAACGAGCCTTTCATCTGAGTCAGGTGTGTTAAAGGAGGAACATCTTGAAAACCAGCAGGGCAGGGGTCCTTGAGGACCAGGATTGGGAAACACTGGGGCTGGTGATGAATCCGGGAATGACGTGAGTTGTGGATAGTTTGAGTCAGAATTTATGTTGTCCGTTGCATTCCAAGAGGGGTATTGCAGCACTAGGAGCACAAAAACAGAGTTAATCAGCAGAACAAGACGAGAACAGGAAAAAAAAAAAAAAGGCCTGATACCTACGAGGCAGTGAGACAGTCTGGCAAAGTCTGGCTGCTCCTGCAGGTCGCAGGTCCTTAAGTAGGCAGCTGATGAGGTCTTGATTGAATGCAGGTGATGTTAATTAGCAGGCCAGACTCTGCCCTGCATCTGCTGGAGTCTGCTCGGCCTCCCCTAAGCTCAGAAAACAGCACAACAAGCAAGGGAGTGACAGCATACCTCATACTACCTGAATAGTGTACCTCACAGAACCTGGATAGTTTACCTCATAGTACCAGGGTAGTATTCATCATAGTACCTGGATAGCACACTTCACAGTACCAATGTAGAATGCCTCATACTACCTGGATATAATACCTCTTAGTACCTGGGTAGTATACCCCACAGTTCCTGGATGCTCCGTTGTGACACTTGGTGCATACGCTATGTTGCAACTGTGACACTACACTTTATTGCAGCACTAGGAGCACAAAACAGTGTTAATCAGCAGAACAAGACGAGACTCAGGAAAAAAAAGGCCTGATACCCACGAGGCAGGGGTAGGGGTACCTGGTAGTACCTGGGTAGTATACCCCACAGTTCCTGGATGCTCCGTTGTGACACTTGGTGCAACGCTATGTTGTGACCCTACACTGCAATGCAACATGCACGCTTTGTTGCAACGCTGCGACGTTATGCTTTGTTGTGACACTACGTTGCATCACTATGTTGCGACGCTACTCTACGCTGTGGCACTATTCTGCCACGCTACGCTTTGCCTTATTTTGCATATGTCACTGGCAGGCGGAAGAAGAAATAGTTCCTAGCTTCATTTGACTTGCGTAGAAGCAAGAGGCAACAATGAGATGTTAAAGTTATCATGAATGTTGTTTAGAAGTACACAAAGCAGCACTGGGGGGGGGGGGGGACTCATTCACAGGACAGCTGTCTGTTTTCATCCCCAGAGTCTAGACATGATCATGAAATATGTTGGGATATCTGAGGGCAGACGAAAAATGCGTGGCTGCTCTGGGATTATGACAGCTGTGTCATCTGTTCTCCCTTTGGGAATGTCTCAGATAATGCAGCTTTAGAAAAAACGAACTCTAAGAAAGTCACAACAACTGGTTTAATGAACATTTTCTATTTTAGTTTTCCTCGTAAATCTGCGTCAATTTGCTGTGTCAGGCAGAAACTGAGATGTGGAAGCATGTTTTTATGTTTGAGCTCCATTTCCCAGTTTAACCCTTGTAGGTCATCAGGGACTTTTCAGGACCTTTTCCCTCCGTTTCTGGCCTCCTTTCTGGTTGTGTTTCCTCCTATGGGAGGATTTTTGTAAGGCAGTGTTTCTGTTGAAGAACTTTGGAATTCCAATTAAATTTTATCTTTAAAGGGAAGTTCAGAATTTTTTTGACATAGGGCCTCATTTACAAGTGAGCCAGAATACTACTTATCACTGAAGACAGTTTTGACATATTTCATCCCGTTATTCTCATTTCAGGAGGTTGCTGATGCAAATGCTAGTGGAAGTCAATAGGAATCTGCTAGCCTGTCATTAAAACCAATCTTATCCACTCCACAGAAGATCAGAGGCAAATCAGCAAGCCTATCTGTGTAAATGCCGTGTTAAACTAGTAAACTCATGTGTTTAAACTAGTAAAACTAACCTTGTATGACAAATTTTGTATTACACATTGAGGAACTAGTTTCTTACCAGCTTACTACCTTTGCCAGTGTATTTCTGTTCATAGAGACATGGTGACAGTTAGTTTGATGAAAAAAGTTTGAAATCGTCTTCAAAATCCGACATATCATATCCTTTCAGACACCGCCGTATTTTAGACTTTATGTTTGTGTAATCAAATTCCTTCATGCACGTAGCAGCAGATGACATCACTCTGCTTCCAAATACAGGAAGTAAAGTTTTGTAAAGTTTCTCAGCAGCAACAATCAAAATGCAACGAAATGCAGGTTAGTTTTATTTGTAACATTATTCTGTTAACACGGCATTTACAGGGATAGTCTGAAGTTAGAAATGATTTGCCTCGAATGTTCTGTGGAGTTGTTTAAAATTGTTATTAATGACAGGCTAGCAGATTCCTATTGACTTGCACTAGCATTAGCATCAGCAACCCACTGAAACTAGAATAACGGAATGAAATATGTTGAAACCGTCTTCAGTGAGAAGTAGCATTCTGGCTCACTTGAAAATGAGGCCCTATGTCAAAAATCCTGAACTTCCCCTTTAAGGCCAAAAGCCCTTTCAGGTCATTGATGGACAAAAAAGTCCTGAATCGTGGTTGTTCACATCAGCACATTGAGCAAAGCTTGAGTTTACCACCAATCAGGTCATTGATGGACAACAAGTCCTTTCCCCCAAAACTGTGATGAAATATTACAGAAGAACATTTTTCCACTTTTTTTGCTCAAATTTTTCTATCAACTTCAGTTTTCATGAAAACGACTTGTCTTTTTTTTTTAATATAATCACATGATGTCAATGGTTTTGATAGAAAAGGTTTATTTCAAATATATGAAACATTCTTTTTTTCTGCAAAAAAGAAAACTTTTGAGGAGATACATTTTTTCTATCAGGTTGTAAACTGAAGCATCCCATGATGTTCTGTTCACATTTCAAGCTGAAGCTTTGCACATTGTGTAGATGTGAGTAACGATGATTCAGCTCCATCTGCTCTGCATCTAAGTCTGATATACGTTGGCTTCATCTGGCCTGCAGTCTGTAGTTGTGTTTTTGGTCTGCATGTTAAGTCGACCTGGAGGACACTTGCCGACATCACCGCAGACAGATGCAGCAAGCAGGAATTCAGCTTCACTTGCAAACACAACCAAGCTTCACTAAAGACAAAGAAGTAAAGTATGAAGGAAAAAATTGAGAAAATCAAATTCAGAGAAAAGTTTTGGTGATACAGTTTAGAGTTACAGCCATGTCCAATCTGTAGAAACTATTTAGTTTTTACTTTTGAAAAATGCTGAGTTGATTCAGCCCAAAGCATTTCAGATGACTCTCACATGAAATGAGCATGACCTCATCACTGCATCATGAGGAGGTGTTTATTACTGCTGCCATTAAAACAACAAACTTCTTCAGTGACTGAACTAAACAAACGTGATTTATTCACAGTGGTTGTGTTCAGTTTGATGAAAATGTGTAACAGTAGTACTTTTTTTTTCTATAGCAAGAATGCATAAAAATAATGCTTTTATGAAAACACTGAATCTTACTGCAATGTTTCTACAAACCAGTTAGAGTTTTTAAACTATGTTAACATAGAAGCTCAGAGTGATAAAAAATGTTCAGGAGCTTGAAGAGCCGACTCTTCTGAGGAGCTGAATCTCTGAAGAGAGCCCGACTTCCCACTGCTTAGATGAATGAAGCTAATTACTACATGTCATCCTCTGGCTACCAGTTCACTTTAACATACATGACGTTTATGACCTGCTGTCTGCAGAAAGTGTAGCTGAATGCAGAGAGAAAGGAAAATGAAGTAGATACAGTGTTGTTATTGATGTTCAGCATTTTCTTGGAAAAACATCAATGAAAACTTTTAAAGAAATGTGTATGATTAAATTCATTCAGCTGCAATCGTAGTCTGGATTATTTTCCCGGACATAGAAATGTGGCCAGTAGAAACTGACTGGCTGGTGATGTTAGGAATCCACCAGCCACACTGGCTGCTCATCAGAAAAGTTAATTTAGAGCTCAGAGTCCTGGACGCCCGATCTTCTCTTATGAAGGTAACTTCAGGGTTAACCTGGGTTTTCTGGTTCTTTTAAAACCGTTCTGATTTTGAACAGCTCACCTGCTCCAGGGCAGGTTATATTCTGGATCAGAGATCAACCAATCAGCTCTCTGGAAAATGTCCCGCCCATTCTTAGAACATCCTGTTAGTGTTGAGATGGTGAGAGGAGCTCAGGAGAGAGAGGTTTTAGGGATAGATGCTCCTTTTGATGTCCCCAAGGACATCCTATAGGAAAGGCCCAAATGTCTGTGGGAAGGACGGCGCTACATTTGTCAGCTGATGGAGACATATGTTGCAGGTGGAACGCTTTGAAGGATGTTTTCGTTCTTGTTTTTGACTTGTTTCCAAGTCTGTTTACCTCCACAAGGGTTGCATCTAAAATAATGAGCTTAATAATAACACACATGGCAGCACTGCAGAAACATAAATTTATGGAAGCACAACTACTCATGAGGTGAACTACATGGTGAGGAGTTAAAGGAATAGTACACCCACAGAATGATGTAACTTTATTTTCCACTTACCCTCATGGTGAGCAAGACTCTGGAGCACTTTTTTTTTTATCTCAAATGCAGCCGGCGATCAGGAAGGCTTCTGGTTTTCCTCCAGCTTTCATATAATGGAGTTCGCCAGGGTCCCAGCCAAAAGGTCCATAAAAGTCCACAAAAACTTGTCAATATTCCTCCATACTGCTCGTCCCATGTAATCCAAGTGTCCTGAGTGGGTAGCGTCCAGAATTTACTGGAAACACCATTTAGTATATTTTTAGAGCCTAAACAGTAGTACATCTTAGATTTACGAAGGACGCAAATGCGCGTTAATAAAACTATGGAAGCCTCAGCGTTCAGCGTCTACTCTGCCGATAATGCAAGCGTAGAAGAAGAAATTCGCTGTGTACATTGTTCTAAGAGCACCAGAGCTGCAGACAAACCGGGACAAACACAAGAGGGGTTGGTTATTGATTTAAAACAAAGAAAGAAAGAAAAAGAGAACGCAAGATCTCATCTGCCGCGGCTTCCATAGTTTCGTGAACGCGGATTGGTGTGCTTGCAGGAGATGTGATGTCTTACTGTTTAGGCTCTAAAAATGTACAAAATTATGTCGTTTCAAGTAAATTATGGACGCAACCCACTCAGGACACTTGGATTATATTGGGCGAGCAGTATGGAGGAATACTGACAAGTTTTTGTGGACTTTTATGGACCTTTTTGGCTCGGGCCCCGGCGAACTGATCGCCGGCTGCATTTGAGATATTAAAAAAGTGCTCCAGAGTCTTGCTCACCATGAGGGTAAGGGGAGAACAAAGTTACATTATTATGTGGGTGTACTATTCCTTTAATATTCCAACATGAACTACACTCACACAGGAAGCTGACCCTGAAAAGAGCTGAATGGAAACTGTAAAGGAAAGGAAGGAGACTGAGGAAGCTCTGGGCCGTCATACATGCAGACTGAGTCATCAGAGTCTGTTTATATTGTCCCATCAGTTAAATGAGGAATCTCACCAACTTATGCATTAACAGTCGCCATTTTTCTACCAGCATCCTTCCTGGCTGTTGCTACGGCTACAGTGTTGCTTGTGGCTTGGATGATGAATTCTTCATATTCCTGGAGAATAATTTTCTGCTCCTCCATGGTAAAGTAGCTGCTCTGCATGGTTTCTCCATGTGTGTGATTGGTCAGACGCTGCAAACACCACCACTTTATGTGAACGCCTGATCAAGAAGGAAAACTCTTGCTTGGATTACCCAGCTGATAACCAGCTTCTAGTAGTGCTTATCAGCATTGGGAATGTCTGGGTAAGTTAACCTGGGTAACAGAGATATATTGGTTGCGCACCGCGTCATGTGTGAGTAAACGGATATGAACCAGTACAGTGAATCACAGTACAGGTGCGATGCAAGATGGATGCTGGTTTAGCTGTCGATAGGGGGCGCCTCACTGAGAAAATTGCTAAAAGTTCCATTGTGGGTCTTTAAAACCTGCAATAACACCTGACAATTTACCCAGGGAGCGAAGAATGTTCGGCCCATATGTGGCCTTGACTTACAGCCTTGGCTAAGTGGCTACCACAACCACATCTGGCCCATCTGGACACTTATTGCAATCTATATGCAGGTCAGCTCCTCATACAGTATATAGACCACCTCTAGCCCACACAACACTTTTCAGAGCTTTTGCTGAGCCATAAGTGCCAAAAGTGGGCCGGACTAGGCCCAAATGTGCCTGCTAGCTGTGTAAGCTCAGTATATGAACCCTCAGGCCACAACTGTGTTGTGTAGGCACCACGTCACCTTCCAGCTTTTCCTGCAGGTAGTTAGAACAGTCTGAAAATGGCATCATCAACCCATCAGCTGCTGAAAATCGCACATCATGAAGATCATAGAAAACATTTGGCATTCTGTTTGCTGTAGTACTTTAATGCTGCAGAGCAGAGGTTGAGTTTGATGACAAAATAAGCAGCTTCCATCTCTTCCTGTCTGAACGTGTGTAAAGCTTTGAACAGACAGGTTGAACCAGTCCTGATAACACAGTTTTTCTAGTCAACCTGCTTCTGGTAGAAACAGATTTAACCTTTAAAGGAAAGGCAGAACTCTATGGGCTGTTTGCAGTCTTTTCTGTTGTTGCACAATAGATAAGGAAATACAGGTGAAGCGGATTTGATTTGTTACCTCAGTTCTCACATAGCTTTTATGACATGCAGCAGTCATGCCTCAACCTGAATCTCTGTACTCATCCAGAAGCACTTGCTCTTCCTCCAGCTTTAATGTCTGCAGATCCACCACTTCACTGACTCTGCTGTGTTTATGTTGGACAACTGATCATGTTTGTTTCCTTCTCTCATGGTGAAAGAAAGCAGTACAAACACCCTCACAGCTTCTAATGAGATTAATTAACATTAAAATAAATTAGTGATAATCCTCTTATCATTTGATATCATAACAGTGGTATCATACGCGCATGTCGTGATATAAGACTCAGCTGAATAGATGTGTTTTAACTCTTTCAGTTCAATACATGACAAGAAATTCCTCTCCCTAAAACTGGAATAAAAATGGTACAGATTCATAACCTTTCCACTTAAATGACTCAGTTAACTTCAGTCTAAATATGTAAATATTGAAATAATTTAAACCCTCTAAATGCCTATCTGATTACATGATGTCGTTATGTTATGTTCCATAAAAATACACATTTGGGAACCTGAGATTTTTTACTTTTTTGGTGGGGGGGGGGGGTCGGGTGGGGAGTACGCACATGATTTGTGTTTTTATTTTTTTGGGCGGGCCTGTTATTTTTTTGTTGTATGTCCTAAGAAAAAAGAGGATTGTAATGCACGAGTGGGTAATAATTTTTTTTGAATTTTTTTGATTGTATGTAGGGTAAATAAATATTTTGTCTTTTGTTTGATTTGTTGAATGATTGTTTTAGGTGAACACATCGTAGATAAAAGTGCTACAGTTCTAATAATTGACATTTTTTTCGTGTTCGGTTTTCTGCCTTGGTTTGTTCATTTTTTGTTTTCGGTTTGTGTTTTTATTTCGGGCATCCCTACTTTTTATCTTTTGGATCAGTCCCAAATTTAATAAAGATAATTAAAAAACAATGACTTTGACTTTGTGAATAAAAGTCATGTCCAGTTTAAGTATATTATATCAGCAGCCTCCAGCATTATTACCTTAGGTCACATTTACAGGTTTTATAGGTAAAGAATCACAGCTAGACAAAAGAAGTCACAATTAGCTAAAGTTACACTGAGGCAACTATGCTATGAGGCTAACGATACAGAAAAACTAGTTTTATGTCTATTTTATTTCTAACTAGAAAAGTACTGAGAACACAGACCTCCACCAAACAGCTCAGGTCCCCCTGTGTGGCCCTATCTGGCAATGATGAAGAATCCTTCAAAACATTCCTGCACACTAAAAACTCCTGGGACAAAAATAAGGGGCAAGCTCCGCTGGAAAAAAGTGAAGCCCGGAAGTTAAGTTTAACAATTGACCTATGGCTAAGCCCCGCCCCCTCCACTCACTCGGAAAACAACATTCGGTGACAGGCGCTATGTGACATCTCGGAGATGACAGCTGTCAACACGGACAACAGACGCGTGATAGACAGAGAGATCATGAAAGATAAATTAAAAAACATAAAAACAATACAAACAAAAAAAAGAAATTGTTAGAAGTTTAAACTGGGAGTAGAAATCAGCCTGTGACTCTGAATGTGACTGTGTCGCTCCCTCAGTTTCTTGCACAAACTGCTGCACGGTGCTGCTGTTGTGCCAAAAAGTGATCATCTGACAAAAACTGTCAAACAGCCACGGAAGCGGAGCAGTCTGGCTGAGTGGAAGCCGAGGCGTGTCGTTATCGACGTTACTACACGACACCTGTACTACTCGACAGCGCTTATGTACTGTTACCACGTACCAAAACTAGCATGTTTAGCTAGCGTTAGCCAACTTAAACTACGTTAGGGAAGGTAACTTCATATTTCTTTCAAGCAAAGTGACAACATGTTGCCTCGAATACGATGTTCCCTTACCTTAGAACAGATGTAGACATCTTGTTCATTTTTCCACGTTCGTTGATGTTGAGGTCTGCCGATAACTTGATGTGACTTGGTAAAGGAAAAATACGCTGTCCCCAGCCACTCAGGATACCTAGTGTCGGAGTTGCATGTACCCCATGCACACGTTTGACCATTTTAAACTAAAAAGAACACATAAACGAACAAAAACGGACAGCTTCAATGCATTTCAATGGCGTTAAGCAGAGAATGTCCGAGTGTATGGGATAGCTGTGCGCACTGTGATTGGCTCATCGCGTTTGGGGGCGTGGTTTAGCCATAGGTCAATTGTAGTTCTTTCTTCATCCGCTACGCACTGGCGCCAAAACAGAGCAAATCTCTCATGTTAAAAAGACCAACTTCACAGCAATAATAAACATGTTTACAGCCTGGTTCATCATTTTAGGTTTAATAGGTCAAGTTTACCTTCATGTCAACTGTGAGGGGGGGGGGTGAATTTGTTTTTTTTTTTTAACTCATCCGCTTAGATGTTACTTAGTCTTGAAATTACATATAATTAGGGGTGTATCCTTTAGACTGACATGTGGCAGATCGGATGCCGGCCTGCCGACCGATGGCTCCTCGTTAGCTCCTTGTTTGCTCTCAGTAAGGTCTCAGTCAGCAGCAGAGTAGCAAAATGGTGGTTTTTAGCAGCTAGTCCAGACAAGCCTTTAGCCCACCGCTTTGGAGGCTAATCTTCTTTAGCTTTTGTTAGTTTCGAGTTAGCTCGGTTAGCATTTAGTCCAGAGTACGTTTACCTTTAATCATTTGCCCCAAGGTCGCCCTCTGCCCATTTTAGTATTTTCCGGGAGTGACGACACACGTGATACGGCAAGATGCCGACAGTGGGACATACCCAGCTTGCTTCACTTTCCCCAATTCAGACGTGACCGGATACTACATCTATTCTTTTTACAGTCTTTCGCCAAAATTAACCCATAATGGGTTAGCTGCTGGATCAAAAAGGGAACAACTAATTTCTGGGTTACTTCGACCCAGAATATTGGGTTATTATTTTTACCCAACTTTTGGGTTGAATATTTGACCCAGAAGTTGGGTTATATTTAGGGATGTAACGATTACATGTAAAATGATACACTGTGATAAAATTCCCAACAATTAGTAATACCATTTCAAATTTAAATTGTCATTAAAACCGTGATTGATTACTGCACTTTGAAAAACTCCCAGTGATGCTGCTCATTGCCTGGAAAAGCAGCAGCGATCCCAGTTTGCAATGTTTAATTCATGAAAACATGCTGGAAGGCAACGAAGGCACCTATGTGGACAGTACTCTGGAGAGTTTTCCCCCTTTTAAAAGGACAAACTAGACCTCGAGACCCATTTTGGATATTTTTAAAGATGCTGTGGAGGACATTTCAATAATACCATGTAGGGCTGGGCGATATGGACCAAAAGTCATATCTCGATATATTTAGGCTGAATATCGATACACGATATATATCTCGATATTTTTATCGCAAAGTGAGAGCAAATATTTTGTTCCAGTCAGAGCCAAATATGACATTTCAAGTAGTTTAATTAAAACAGACCAGTTGAAATAATGCTCAGCTGTTCAAAGAATGATAAAATGTAAACAGAAATACTGTAAAATACTGTATGTAATAATACTCGCACGCAAGTATGGAACATTACACAGAATTAAATGTAACAAACCCTAGTAAGGTTAGCATTTATATAAAAAGACAAAACAAACACACATTGAATTCCATATCTCGATATGGGCGATATGGTCCAATTCCATATCTCATTTGAAAATATATCGATATATTTTTCATATCGATATATCACCCAGCCCTAATACCATGGTAACAATGATAGTGATCATTTTGGTCTCAATAACCGTGATATGAAATGTTCATATTGTTACATCTGTAGTTATACTGACTACAATGTTAGGTTATTTTAACCCAGAAGTTGGGTCAACAACCCAACAACCCAAATGTCTGGGTTAAAATAGCCCAGAAATTAGTTGGTCCCTTTTTAACACAGCAGTTCTACCCATGAAGTTTTCTAGACCGTGATCCAGACAAAACCAGAACTGAATCAGGTCTTCTTTCTGCAATTATAAACATTTTCTGAAAATTTCATCCAAATCTGTCCAGAATTTGTTTTTTATATGTTTTGCTACAGTAACAAACAAACTTCAGACCTCCTTGGTGAAGGTTATAAAAACATGGCATCATGTTGGCATCCAAGGGATAAAATTATGTGAATAGTTACGGATTTATATTTTTGACAAGGACTGAAGTTGATTTAGTGTTTTGGGTTAAAAAAATAATTTGTATCTGTTTTTTTTTGTAATTGTTTTATAACAGGTTTTTGAACAGGATTTTTTTCATCCTCTATGGACCTGAAAGGAATTTGTCCCGTTGACCTAAAAGAAAAACTGACTTTAGAATTTCAAAGTTCTGAAACACTTTGTTATAAAAATTCCTCCCAGCAGGATGTGTGTATGCTGTCAGACTCTCTCTTGGATTTTCATGGGAACTTGAGCCTGGAATAATAGAGAATGGCTGCACATAACATTCAAACCCTTAGCATTATCAGATTTCCATGTAGTTCTTAAGAAACCTGTGCTTGATTTGAAATGAGGTGTGTCGAAGCAGGGTAAGATCCAAGACATCCAGGACCTGGATGCTATGAAGATTGATCTATTCTTATCTGAGCAATCAACAGTGAAGTTTTTTCCAGGTATGAATGTTGTGCAACTGTGGATGATGTAACCTCACCAGCATGAGCTCTATATTTACCCTAATGGGCCTTTGCCACTGCCCATTTTTGTAACCCTTCCACACGGCATGGCACACTTTATTTGTGTTTCCTCTGGGAAAACTCGTTACGAGCCGTTACGATTTTCTGCACCAGTTTCAGAGCTAGCTCTAACCGTGCTGAACCTACACAAAGTGTGACATACCTGACGGCTCCTCACTGATTGGTCAAAGGAAATTGTCGTCATACGTGTTTTGCTTCGCCTCTTTTAAAAAATATCTGGCTCTGTTTTCGGTAACTACAAGCCAGAGAGAAAACAACAGTAGTAACACCTCGATATCATCCAATGCCTCCATTGTTGTTTTTACTTTACTGACCCACCACGTGGCACGGCAGTGACGTCACAACCGCGTCTACTCCACCCACTTCCAGGTAGTAGACTACTGCTTCAACCCTGTGGAAACAAAAACCACCCTGGTCGTCTTTAGCGTGTAGTGCTGTTCTGTGCTGTACCGTGCCTGTGCAGCTGCAATGTAAAAGGCCCATAAATCCACCACACTGTGGGAACTAGTTGATGTCATCAGGTCTGCTTTGCCACGATGGGGTTGCAGCCTTATTCCTACATTAAGTTGTAAGTTAGGTCAGGTCTCCAGCTGCTGCATCCCACATGATCTGCCTCCAATGTTCATGCTACATATCAGACACTTTTACTGCTTTTTAGGTAAATTGAGGCAGCAAATATACCATCTACAGCTGTGTGAAAAAGTGTTTGCCCCCTTCCTGATTTCTTATTTTTTTGCATGCTTGTCACACTTACACTACTCACAAAAAGTTAGGGATATTTGGGTTTTTGTATGATGTCAGAATAAACCTAACAATAAATTAGTTGAGATGGAGGAATTACCACATCATAGTAGTGTAATGTAAATGTTTCAGATCACCAAACAAATTTAAATATTAGACAAAGATAACACAAGTAAACACAAAATACAGTTTTTAAATGGAGATTTTAAATGGAGGTTTTTATTAGTAAGGGGGAAAAAAATCCAGACCTCCATGGCTCTGTGTGAAAAGGTTATCCCCCCCTTAAAACGTCAAAAACTTGTAGTTTATCACATCTTTGGAAAACTGAGTTCAATTTCTCTAGCCACAGCCAGGCCTGATTACTGCCACAACTGCTCTTAGTCAAGAAATCAGTTAAATAGGACCTGCCTGATGAAGTTAAGTAGACCAAAAGATCCTCAAAAGCTAGACGACATGCTGTGATCCAAATAAATTCAGGAACAAATGAGAAAGTAATTGAGATCTATCAGTCTGGAAAAGGTTACAAAGCCATTTCTAAAACTTTGGGACTCCATGAACCACAGTGAGAGCCATTATCCACAAATGGTGACAACATGGAACAGTGGTGAACCTTCCCAGGAGTGGCCGACCGACCAAAATTACCCCCAGAGCACAGCGACGATTCATCCAAGAGGCCACAAAAGACCCCAGAACAACATCCAAAGAACTGCAGGCCTCACTTGCCTCAATTAAGGTCAGTGTTCATGACTCCACCATAAGAAAGAGACTGGGCAAAAATGGCCTGCATGGCAGAGTTCCAAGACCAAAACCACTGCTGAGCAAAAAGAACATAAAGGCTCGTCTTAGTTTTGCCAGAAAGCATCTTGATGCATCCCTTTTAAGACTTTTGGGAAAATACTCTGTGGACTGAAAAGACAAAAGTTGACCATTTTGGAAGGTGTAGGTCCCATTACATCTGGCATAAAAGTAACACGGCATTTCAGAAAAGGAACATCATAGCAACAGTAAAATATGGTGGTGGTAGTGTGATGGTCTGGGGCTGTTTTCTGCTTCAGGGCCTGGAAGACTTGCTGTGGTAAATGGAACCATGAATTCTGGCTGTCTACCAAAAAAAATCCTGAAGGAGAATATCCAGCCATCTGTTCATGACCTCAAGCTGAAGCGGACTTGGGTTCTGCAGCAGGACAATGATCCAAAACACACCAGCAAGTCCACCTCTGAATGGCTTAAAGGCAAACTTTCATTTTAAACATATAGAGGCCTTTGTAGTATATCAGGTCCACACTGAACATTGCCAATGCAAAAATGTACAAATACTAGTCCGACGGGGCTTTCCTGACAGGAAATGACAGAAAACAGCCATCACCCTGAAGAACAAGACTGACTGACTTTTTTGTTTATTTAAAAAAAAAAAGAAAAAAAAAAGAGTGCGCTTTTACAATGCTGAATTTCCCCTCTGGGATGAATAAAGTATTTTTCATTTCATTCATTTCATTTCATTTCAAAATTCCTGTTACTCCGTGTGAAACAGCGCCCTCAGCAACAAACCAAAAGTGACATAGGGGTAGGCGAACGCTCCCGACTCTACTGATAAAAACATGGATCACAGCAGGAGGAGGCCACTCTGAAAACGACATTCATCACAGCTTTAATGCTGAAGGCCACAGTTATATGTAGAGACATGAAAATGTGGAAAATAACATTAAAAAAAAAAATATTTTCTAAGTCACCTCTCAATTAGTTTTCATTTTGAGATAATGTGTACAAGATGCTTGGTGTCACACATTTAGACCTTCTACGGTCTTTACACCGTTTAAAAAATCTGTTCCTGTTTATCTGATTAATTTAATTATATTTTAGCAACCATCATTATGTATTTGAGGTTTTCGGTCTGTTTAAGCGACAGTTGCTGATAAATCTCCATTTAGAGGAGACGCAGTCCGCTCCAGCGGATGACCTGGGGGATGAATATCCGCCGAACATCGACTGCGTCTGTGTGTTTACTCCCACCGAAAACCGGCTCCGTTACACCTCAACAAAACACCTCAGCAGGACATTTTCCCTTTGACTCTGTCCACAGATGTCTCTGCTAACAGCAACACGTCTCACGGCTCATACAAAGCACTTTTACATATTTTTGGAGACCAAATGTGGAGAAAAGTTGAGTGAGCCGCTGAAAGTGACTGAGGAGCCGATATCAATCATCCTGGAAGCCAAACGTGAGCTCAGTCTGGAGGAACGACAGTTTCCTCCTTCTTCTAGTTACTCTGCGGTCAGAAACCCTCGCTTTTGTGCTGAAAGGCAGTGGAGAAAACACTGTCCCGCTCTGATGCAGCGGCAGTCCTGTGAGCTGTGCGCGGATTGAGTCATCTCTCCCCGGTTCGTGAGCCGGGCGACACCGCTCTCTCCGTAGGAAAACAACGGGTGTTTTTTTCCCCACCATGGATCATGTGTACGGGCGTTTGAGTCCCGCCTACGGATTTGAGCTCTTGTTGTTGAGAGGATCAGGAACAAACAAACACTGAAACCTGCAGAAACTCAGCAGCGTTGCTGGCTAAGCTAACGTTTCGGGTTCTACGTCCCGCTGTTACTGAGTCAGTCCGGAGAAGAGGACATCTCTGGAGGTGATCAAGAAGGTGCTGGCCGGGAGAGTTCAGCCTCAGCTGTAGAGGTGAGGTTCAGAAAGAAGACGGATGTTCAGAAAGATGATGTCTAGCTGCTAATCAGCTGTTGTCTCGCCGTTTATCTGTTGTTGTTTTGCATTGGTCAGTTAGTGGAATTCACAGGACTTCACCTACTCTGACGTCAGAGGTCACATGATTCCAAAACTGTGCGGTGATTTTGAAGGAGAGTTTTATCCCCTCCCCGTCCCTTTTTAAGTAATACTTCCTGGTTCTTTTCAACTTAAGAGACCTAACAGTTACTGCCTCATCTTAGCAAATGATTTTTTGCCATTATAAAGAACATGAAACCAGGGATGCCCGCAGAAAAATTTTTGGGGGTGGCCACAGGGTGGCCAGAGAAAATTGCAGGGTGGCCAAGGGTTTTTAAGTAAACTATGCAAAACAATACCCCCCCCCCCCCCCCCCGTAATGCATTAATATAGTGCACTGAGAGCAAACTCTCAATACCTAGCTCTCATTCTCCAAGGCATAAAACTGAAAGTAAACATTAGGGACTTTAAAATTTGGATTGTTTGTTTTAGGTTATGTTTCCTGGATAGCCAAATTCATCAAAATATTCTATTGTGTGCCTCCAAAATAAACATTTTTCAGTTAATAGCTGGACTTACAGTGACAACCATAATGAGCATGAGCACTGAATCTGCATTGAAAGAGACATTTATTTGAAGGGCCTGTAGATGGATAAAGATGGGGGAGAAAGAGAGGAGGAAAATTTGCAACATTTTATTTCACCACTTCCATATGATCCTAACCTGTTAGTCTTTGAGCATCTGAAGTTGAAGGCCAGGTGTGGTCTGCATCTTCTGTTTCCAAGCCCTCCACTATAATGGTGTGAATCATGCATTTAATTAGTTATGTGCAAATAAGCAAAGCATGCTGTTACTATAAGATTCATCTTATGTTATGAGCCCCTACATTTCAACATCAGGATATCACCTTTTATTACTCTGAAAAGGTGCCCAAAACCCTTGTTAAGTTGACAGACATTAATTATTATTTAATGTCTAAAATAATGAGGAGAAATTCTAGTCAGAACTGCACTACCATAGGTAGAGAAGGAGAAATATAGTTATGGAAATCACAAGTAATATTACACTGCAAGGAAAATGTCTAGAATTTTGTCCAATTCTGTGATATTGTTCATAGAAAATATAAATCTAGCACAACTGACAATCTTAGAAATTTTGCAGATGACCCGAGTTACCTTCAGCTGCAGTCACAGTGTCCCTCTCTGTCTCTGACCATGGCTGCCTAGCAATAGCCCTGTGCTGCTCTCCTGTAACTGACTGTTTCTTAGGGAAGTAAGAGGCAATATCCATGGTGGATTTTCTCTTCATTGTCTGGAAATTGACATGTCGTTAGCACATACTGATTAAATCAAAGCAAACGTCTGTATGACAACAGTTGCCTGGACCGTGGCAGTCAGCTAACGTCAGCTAGAGTTAAATAAAGTTTGCAAGGTGGTTTGAAAATGTTCTTAATCTAACCCAAGTAACACCAACACACTAACTAGCCAATATAAACTTATGAGTGGCTTGATGAAATGAAAATGCAATCAGATGAATTTCAATATTGCGGTTTTTATTTTTTTAGAGTACTGATTAACAAACACTAGCTAACGTTAGCTTGGTAGCTTTATTAGCCCATGAAACCATAATGTACATTGGACGTGACTAGAGCCCGACCAATATGGGATTTTTGAGGCCGATTCTGATACAGATATTGGGGTTTTTAAAAAACCCAATATCAGATATATTGGCCGATATCCGATGTCAGCCGATATATATCAGCCAGGATATTAAAAAATGAACATGGACATACAGGACATACATACTGTCTAACTGTAGTCCAACTTAAATTCTTACAATGACCAAAATGTGATTCAACACTAAGAATCAGATCATCCAGAATCTGTGATGATGTTTTAGGTGGTGACACAGATTTGTTGTGTTTTCTGCCTTACTGGTGCTGCAGCCCAGGTTAACGTTCACACCGCAGATGTTGCATCCAACACCTGTTAAATCTTTGTGAAGTGGCTCCACACCTTACTCTTTTCCTCTGCCTGGGAATGAATATATATACATTTAGTGTATTTTAGTAAATTAGATTTCAAAACTATAGATGACCATTTCAAAATGAAAACAAGTTGCTGCAAACAGCTTACAGTGATAACACACAGACTAATGGAAGGTGTTTTTAAATGATATATTTTTAAAGACTCATTCACTAAAACACCTTAGAAATATAAATTTGTCATCTTTAAGCTTCCAAAAGTTCCATCTTCCACTTAACACAAGGGACTAAACTAGATTTAAGAGCAATGTTGCAGCTTTTAAAACATCTAAACAGAATTACAAATAAATACATTAGTTGGAGCCTTTTAATTAGTTTAATGAAAACTTAAACTTCTGAATTTACGAGTCCCAGTAAAACCTGCATGGCATGAAGTATAGAGGGACACAGTATAATAATTTTATATTAGATAACAGTGGAGATGGAAGTTAACAGTTGCGTATATCTCGTTTGTGTCACAAAGAGGCGACTTACACAGCGTTTACTGCTGTATAACAGTCTGACATTAGCTAATAGTAGAGATGGAGTTAGCAGCTGCATCTTTGTTTATTTCACAGAGAGGCAACTTGCACTGATAAAATGCTAATGTTGCCGCTAAAACTAGCGCATTTAAAACTCGCCTGCTCTCCTTAACAGCGTGTTTCCACGAGGACGTTGTCACGGAGCACTAAAGTGTAGTTTTAGGTAGTTTAAGAAAGTCTAAGCTTACCAGGAGTTAATTAAACGTCTCCATCGTCTGCTCTGCTCTCTGCCTGCGTAGCGCGTGTGTGTAGGAGGGGGAGGAGGGAGGGGGTGCAGAGAAAGCACTGCTCTCTGTATGGGAGGGGGAGGAGGCAAGGAGCAGCACGAGCAGCTCTCAAGAAGGGAGGGGGGAGAGCAGAAGCGCGCAGCAGAAGTTTCTTTTTGCCGTTTGAAGCAAAACTAGAATTTTCATATCGGCCACATTTTGGCCGATGCCGATTAATGAGCCAGACGCCAAAATCGGCCCGATATATCGGCCGGGCTCTAGACGTGACGTCTAAAACAATGCAATCTATGTAATTGCATAGATTAGCTAGCATAGTCTGTTTATGTGGAAAAGAATAGCTAGTATGATTTTTGTTTTAACACCTACTTCTGAGTCCATTGTTGAAAGGATCGTATCCACTCTGCTATCCACAACGGTAGCAGCATTCTTATTTATATACTTCCCGCGTCTTCACTCTGAGGACCTTTTAGTAGGACCCAAAATATGAGGTGCCCTCTGTCTGCCTGATTGAAAAAAATTATACTTTTTTAAAATTCGGTCTTGACACGTGTGGAATTTCAAATGAAAAAAGGATGTTGCGCTGTGTTACTATATAAATATTTATATAATTTAATTTTTCCAGGGGTGGCCAGTGGGGTGGCAAGCTTTTTGTTCAGGGTGGCACTGGCCACCCCTGGCCACCACTTGGGGGCGTCTCTGCATGAAACATGCGCTTTAAGAAAAACAAAATGAAGACTTTGGAGTGGCCTCGTTAAAGTCCTAACCTGAATACGATTGAGATGCTGTGGCATGACCTTAAAAAGGTGGTTCATGCTGGAAAACCCTCCAATGTGGCTGAATTACAACAATTCTGCAAAGATGAGTGGAACAAAATTCCTCCACAGCGCTGTAGAAGACTCACTGCCAGTTATTGCAAACGCTTGATTGCAGTTGTTGCTGCTAAGGGTGGCCCAACCAGTTATTAGGTTTAGGGGGCAATCACTTTTTCACGCAGGGCCATGGAGGTTTGGATTTTCTTCCCACCTTAAAAATAAAGATCTTCATTTAAAAACTGCATTTTGTGTTTTACTTGTGTTATCTTTGTCTAATATTTAAATTTGTTTGATGATCTGAAACATTTAAGTGTGACAAACATGCCAAAAAATAACAAATCAGGAAGGGAGCAAACACTTTTTCACATAACGGTAATTACTTATTAATAAGGGATGTTCAGTAGTGGCCTCTTTTTTTTTTTTTAACAATATCCAATATACCAATATTGTCCAACTCTGAATTTTTGATATCCGATGTCAACCGATACTGATCTATGCAAACAACTGTGAGGTTGTATCTCTCATATTATGAGAAATAAAACTATATTCTGCTCCGAGAGAAAGATTCCCAAAATACTTTAATTAAGAGGAGTTCATTTTGGAATTCTGCCAGCAATAAATAAGAAATTAGAAGGTATCAGCCAACTGGTGGTTAATATAATGTTTCTGACAACTTGACAACAGGAAACCTAAAAATGGATATAATGAGGGAGGAAGATGTGGCACGGTGATCAGAGTATTACTGTCTGGTTAGAACACGCTTCTGACCATCATGGAATATATTTGGCTCTATTTCTCCTCTTTACTTCGCTGCATCATCTTTCTGTACATCTGCCTGTAGTTTTCATGCTTTCTAAATGTCTTTCATTCGCAGAGCTGGATTCCCAAAATCATCAAGAAGCGAGTGTGCACAACGTTTGTTGAAGACTCTTTCAGGTAATCGTCTGTCTTACTCTGTGTTTGTGTTTGTGTGTGTGTGGGCATGTCTTCATATCATTGTGGGGACCCAAAACTGATAAAACATAAATATTGTGAGGACATTTGTAATTGTGGGGACATTTTGGCTGGTCCTCACTAAGAAAAAAACCCTTTTGGGGGTGTTTCAAAATTTGGTTTTACAGTTTAGGTTACAGTTAGGTTTTTCGTTAGTGTTGGGACAAGGGTTAGGTTTAGGAAATCAGTTGTAGTGGTTAGGATTTGGGTAAGGGGCTGGGGGGTGCATTATACCATTAGGTGTCCTCACAAAGATAGAAGAACACATCTGTGTGTGTGTAAATAGGTATAAAAGGGTGGGCTTGGAGGATGGCCATGGAAACAACCTGTGGGACATCCCATGGGACTGGATGGAGTCTTGTGGGTTGCCATGACAGCAGAGCAAAAAAAAAGATGGGGTAGCTTATTGAAAGAGGAAGATAAGAGGAAATGGGAACGATGGTGTGACCGGCTGCATTTCTATTCCAAGTTTTTACTAAATAAAAGCCATCTCTTTAAACTTTTGACTAAGTAAAATTGTGATCTGCTGACTTTTCCGCTGAATGCTGTTGAGTTTAGAAGCCGTAATATAATGAAATCTCTTCGTTAGATGCCACGTTGAGGAGCATTTTGTGTTTTGGAGCAGCTGTTTTAGTTGCCGCGGCTTTTCCAAGCCCTTTTCCCATCATTTCTCTTTCCAATTTTTTGTAAAACTCGGCATTTCACTGTTGTTTGCTATCGATGATGGGTCTCATTTTTCACATTTTTTTGCAATTATCTGTAAACAGATTTCCATCTTGTGCATCGTCCGTGTACATACTGCACCATCTTTTCTTGAACTGGTCATGTGACCCCGGTCCCTTACATCACTCCCAGTGACGTGTAAATATGAAAAAGTGCTTCCATTACTCTTAAGAAGTTTATTTCTATGGGGGAGCTGAAGCAAAGACTGTGAAAAAAATGGACGTAGAATCTGGTCACGTCTGAAGAGGGGAAAGTGAAACCAGTTGGGCGTTTCCCACCAACGCCATCTTGCCATGTTGCATGTATCGTCACTCCCGGAAATTACTAAAATGGGCAAAGGCCAGGCTGCAGAGTAAAAACTCAAATCTTACCAAGTATATTTTTCTAATTTCTAGTGAAATTATCTCATCACACTCAAAATAAGACAAAATTACTTAAAGAGAAACATTTCAGGGAGATATAGGAACTATTTTTAAGGCAATACATCTTATTTCAAGAAAACTTAAGAACATTTTGCTTGTTCTACTGGCAGAATTTTTTTGCTTATTACAAAAAAAAATCTTGGCCACTCTTAAAACAGGTAAATAAAAGATTGCTTGATTTGTAATAAGCAAGAAAATTCTTCCAATAGAACAAGCAAGCTTCTGAACGGATGTTGCAGCTGAGGTTTTGTGCTTGTAGACCTTCATAAGGAGTATTATGAATGTTTCAGAGGGTTTGAGACCTTTCCAGCGGCAGACTAATGGCTTTGTGCTGTTTTTTTCTGTGTGTTAGTAATGGCGCTCTCTGCCAGTGTGGCGGCGTGCGGGAGCAGCACGACTCCGTGGCAACCGGAGACTTCTTTGGAGCGGCGATCGTCACCCAGTGGGACAGCAGGCAGCACTCGTCCGAGTGTCCCACCGATGCGTTTGGAGAGCTGGAGTTTGCTGGAGCTGGACGGAGACACAGCCATGTGAGCAGCGCTGTTTCACACACACACGAACATCCAAGGTAGAAACCACGTCTGCTCTGCAGACAGAGGGAACTGACCCAGGATGGTGAAGTTAAAGGGGAAGTTAGTGTTTTTCAATCTGGACCTATTTTCTAGCATGAAATACATTCATTTACTCACCCAGACAGTTTTGGTGCAACTTGAATTCCTTCAGGAAATATTTAGATCCACTCCAGATCAGCATATGTACGATAAAATGGAACATTGCAGAACATTAGTCGGACCCCCCCTGTGAGCTCGAAGCGGCTTTTTTGTGGTAATTTGTCCTTATTTACAGACATTTTTACTGCGGCGGCTTTGATGATGTCACTATTATGCAACACTATAACAAGTAAATGTCTGTAAATAAGGACGAATCACCACAAAAAAGCCGCTTCGAGCTCACAGGGGGGGTCCGACTAATGCTTCATACCAAAACATTGCCCCATCACTTCCATTATATTGGACATACGCTGATCTGGAGTGGATCTAAATATCTCCTGAAGGAATTCAAGTTGCACCAAAACTGTCTGGGTGAGTAAATAAATATATTTCATGCTAGAAAATAGGACCAGATTGAAAAAAACTGAACTTCCCCTTTAACTGGTTTAACTGGTTGGAATCTGTTAAAGAGCTGTCAGACTCCAGGTAGACGTACAGCCCTGCAGAAACTGCATTTCATCAGAGACGTGATGAAGCGGTCCATAAATAAATGCCCTGCTCTCTCTCCCGTCCAGTTTCTGCGGCTGTCATGTGACACCCCCCCACAGATCGTATACACCCTGATGACCGCCCACTGGGGACTGCCCTCACCCAACCTGGTGGTGTCGGTGGTGGGGGGCGAAGGCCATGAGAAGATTAAGCCGTGGGTGCGAGACATCCTGAGGAAAGGTCTGGTCAGGGCTGCACAGAGCACAGGTAAGACCCCCGTCTGCCTGCAGCTCGCTCATATCAGCACTTCGTCTTTCAGTGTTCCTAAAATCTCAGCCGGCGGAATTTAAGAGGAAAAATTTAACCTTTATTTACACAGGAAAGTCCCACTGAGATTAAAAACCTCTTTTTCAAGGGAGTCGGCCAAGAGGAAGCAGAAATTACGAAAATAACAGGAACAACAATTAGCTGCAGCAGAAATGCATTACCACTTTTCACACATACAACTGGTGCAAAATAACAGTTACAGAAATAATTTTAGCCCAATAAGCAAACATAGCCTAGAACTTCAGAGGAATGACTATATTGGGACCACTGTGGCAATGACACATGATATTGAACCGCTCAGCTCCGGTCATGTTGGTATGAGATCAGGGGTAGGCAAGTCCGCTCCGAGAGAGCTGCAGATTTTAGATGTTTCCTGCTTTCACACACCGGATTCAATTTAACTGGATCAACCGCTGATGAAGTTCTGCTCAGTGACTCATTCATTGAAGGTGTGTTGAAACAGGGAAACATCTAAACATCTCAAGGAAAAAAAACTTGCCTCCTCCTGCATTAGACAATAGAAAGTGATTAATCGGTACATTTACGAACATGGCTGGTTTACATGTGGATGATCTTCGAGTTAATTTCATCCATCTCTCCAGGAACAGATAGAACAGTTTCATCCTTCTCACCAGTTCAGTGAATTGTTGTGGTCAGTCTTTGATAAAGTCGGGTGCAAATATTATTGATAAGACCTAAATACTAACATTGTTATATGCCAGTAATTTATAAAACAGTAAATAAAGCCCTGATCCTAAAAATGAACCCTTTAAAAAGCTTAACAATGTTTTCTGATTTTCTAAATGGGCTTCATTTGGACTTTTCTAGTCCCGCTGCAGTTCCCTTTCTGAAAGCTTTAAGATCTGTTACATGACGTTTACAGCTCCATGATGACATTTCTGTGTGTGTATGAGTGATCTTATCATGCTGCTATGATTCAGGTTGTTCTCAGCTTGTTTCTCTCCTGTAGGGGATTACTAGCTTTGTTTCCAGCAAAGACCATATAGGATGTTCTCTGTTGTATCTCTGTGCAGATGCAGCAGTTGGCTGTCTGGGTGTCTTTTCTTCTTTTTGTTTGCTTTCTATTTTTTATTTACTCCGTATACTTTCTTTTCTTGACCTTCTCTTTCCTTTTGTCAGATCCAGTACCATATGGCAAAATGCAGTTACAAACCAGCATTAAAAAAAGAAAATAAACAAGTAAATAAATAAATAAAATTCAGATTATCAAAAGGAGCCTTTAATTCATGAACACAACAAAGTAGCTAGACCATGGCCGTGTCTCCATCCTCGCACTTTCCTGAGTGCACTGGAATTCAGGGCATAGTGTGCACTGTGTACTTTGTTTGCAGTGAACACTATTGTTGCTAAATGCTGACCCAAACAGAGCACTGCACTTACAATTGTCGCTTAAATGACACCATGTGTGCACTACACACTCAAAAACAGTGTTTGAAGTGCTCAAGTGCGCGGTTTGGGACACGGCCCATAATTCTACCACTGCCATGCTGAACAGGAAAAGTTGAAAAAAAAAAACAAGAAGAAATCTGTTACATTAAAGTTAGAAATGTGGTGACGTCCAGTTTAAAAGACCCACAACGCAACTTTTAGCAGTTTTCGAAGTAACTAGCCCCCCTATTAACGGCTAAACTGGCATTCATCTTGCATCGTACCTGTACTGTGAGCTCACTCCAGTCAGTAAAACAGTCTTATCTGGACTCTTGTTCTGTCCATTCCTCTCTTTCGTTTCCTCTCTTCCTCTGGTAATGTTTCCTTGCATTTCTTTGCCAAATCCGCCATGGTGTGCGTTCAAAACAGCCACTGTGTTCATATCTGGTACAAATCTGTTTGCTAGCACATGACGTGGTGTGCAACCAATAGTCTGCTGCAACGTGACGGCCGCGTCCTGGATAGAAAAGTTACATAGTGCAGTTTCTGAGCCTCGGGACGCCGCTGGGCAGTGACAGCTCGAAAATGCTTATGATGAATGTTGATGTGCCATCAAAACAAGTCAGAAACACAGATTTTTAAAGTCGAAAAATTACACTGTGGGTCTTTAATTCAAATAGAAATTACCCCATTTAAAATAAATTTAAATGCAATCTGTTTCAGTTTTGTTTAAGGTTGAGTCCGGAGTGTTTCCCTGTTTCAGTTTGTAAACACCATTCAGACTGAGAGGTCTTCCCCTCAGGCTAATGTTCACATCGCTTTTCAGCCCCGCGTGACTCCTACAAAGCTAGTGGGTGAAAGACAAACCAATATTAATCCATGGTTTCCAAGCGTGTCTAAAGCTCTTTTCGCCGCAAAATACTTCCTTTTCTTCGCTGCATCCGCCATTTTTATTGAGAATTTGAGTAAATCTGGTGTCAGCTCCAGTTGACATTTAAAAAAAAAAAGAAAGTTCGCTCCAATCTACCAGTTTATCCCAGCAGAGCGCTACGCCCTTAGCTCTATCACTGGCTGGAGACAACTCGCAAATCTCCGCCCAGAAATGTCTCAAACACACCAAAACAAAGGGAAAAGGTAAAATACAGTCAGGGAAGGGGGAGTTGCAAACAAAACTCGCTGCCACACGAAAACAGAGGCCTAAAGGTGCGAAATATGCAGATTTCACTCACACAAGTCTCGCATTTATTTTCAGGGGAAAACTCCAGACTCTACCTTTATGTTAAATAAAGTTGAAAAGTTTCAAAAGTAACAGTTGCTATGACCAAATAGTGGTTAAGATGACAGTAAATGTGTTTTACTGGTGTCGGGATGATGATGGGGTCCAGCTTCTCGGCCTTCATCTTCACTTTCAAGATTTCAGGTAGCTGTGAGACCGCTTTCAGAGCATCAATGCTGCAGGTCCATTAGCTGCAGTCAGCCGTTAAAACACATCCCAGGTTTCCTTGTCAGCAGAGTGCTGCATCATCAGCAGTTTACTGTCTTTCTGTCTCTCATCCTGGTTAGCCCACTCAGTAGTCTGGTCTAGAATTTATTGTCAGCCAAACACGTCTCAGTAATCCTGCACGTGACGTTGATCTCTGCATACCAAAGATCTTTTACTTCTTCCCTCGCGCTGTAAAAACAATGGACATGAGAAAACAGTGATATTCCAGCAGCCGGGGTGTCTTTAGAAAATACTGCCATCACACACAAAAACAACTGATCATAAAATTACAAAAAAAAAAATCCATAATAAAATACAAATGATGACTTTACTTTTTCATTAGATTTTTCTATTTCAAATACTGGCTTTTTACTGTTTAATGAAAGACGTTTGCACATATGATAATAGCATTACTTGTAGTAAATACGGTCAAAGCTGCAGAAATACAAAGAATAAGTCTAGAAATGACCAAAAAAATGCTTTTTAAATAGCTTTATTGCCAATTCCATGGAAGACTCTTGAATTTTGTTTGTATTCTAGTAAAGATACAGTAGATATCACCAGTAAAACCTTTTATTTAAAATATACTTTATTGATCCTAGTTGGGGAAATTTCAACCCATCTGTGCTACTTACTGGGAGCAGTGGGATGCTTGGGGAGTAGTTGGGGTTTAACAGGAGTGAATTCAATGAATGATGAGCAGGAATGTTAAACGCTTTTTATAATTGTACCTTAAAATCTAATGAACCCCACCTGTCCAGGTGCCTGGATCTTGACAGGGGGCCTGAGAGAGGGTGTCCCCCGCTGTGTGGGTGAGGCTGTGAGGGACCACGGGGCTGCAGCTCCAGCTGTGTCCCAGAAGAAAGTCATAGCTGTGGGGCTGGCCTCCTGGGGCCTGGTGCACAACCGTCAGCAGCTGGTCAACCCCCAGGTACCCGTCCTCTCAGGTCTGGAAACTGAAGCTGATACCATCAGCTGCAGGAGCTTCCTAACTCCTGTGTTGTCCGTTTAAAGGGGAGTTTTCCTGCTCGTTACTACGTCCAGAACACATCGCGTGACTCGTGTTGCTTGGACAACAGCTGCCAGGCCTTCCTGCTGGTGGACGACGGGAGTGTCGGCCGACGCGGGGGAGAGACGGCCTTCCGTGCTAATCTGGAGGACTACATCTCTCATCAGCGCACAGGGATCTGGGGTGAGATAGAGAGATGCTTGATGTGATGGGAGAGGAACATCACGGAAAAGATTTTCTGCTCAAATCTGTGTCTGCTTCTTATAACAAAAAAACCCCACATATAACAGAAAACATACTATATGTAACATAGAAAAATCATATAGAATACACATACAACAGAATACAAATGTAACAGACGGCAGCTTCCAGACAGATTTGGGTGGAAGTATTGATGGGAATGTTATTCAAAGTTTCTTTATTGTTTGTTTTTCTTGTTCATTCTGTTTCCATTAAGCCAGTGTTTTATCCCTCTGAACAACAGGTAGTGGCAGTATTGAAATCCCCGTGATCTGCATGCTGATCTCAGGAGATGCCAGCATGCTGGAGGTGAGAAAACTACCAGGTTTAAAAAAACTCACTCACTTACTCTTTGGCATGCCAGATTTCCATCATTATTTAAAGGGTTGGGTGCGGTAATGATATGATCCGTCCAGAGACCAAGTTGCCTTAATTTTTGATCGGCCACACCACTACAACCTTATTTGGAAAAACTGGGTCAACCTGCTGGTAACTAGCAGTTGGAGTTTGTTTGCTAAAGGCTATCTGTTAGCATTATGGGCACTTCAGACAGTATGTTTATAAGACAAGACAGCGTTTAGAGAATAAATTTACAGGTAATGACAACGTTGTGGTCGCCTCTGTCAGTGTTGCTACAAAAGGTTTTTATCAAATCCATTTGTTTGAAAACCCTGACTTGAATTCACCCATGTTCAGGAATACAGACTAGCTGATTCATGCTGGTGTATGAGCTGCTGAGAAGGAGAGGGGAGGGGTAACGACGGGGGGGGGGGGGGGGGGGGGGGGGGGGTCTGTTTGCTTGATAGTGCACTCTAATTGGAGAATATGAATTATGTAGGAAGGTAACCTATGTTGAACGAAATGCTGCTCTCTGATTTGACCGTTTTTGAACAATGACACAAAGCTGACCAACCATGAACAGGGACTCATGGTCTCATCAGTGCACAATGGGTCACATTACTGTATACACCTAAAACCCCAGAAATGTTAAATTTGTTGTCAAGATGCCTTTAAAGTAGTTCCTTATTTGAGGATACCTAAAAAAAAATCCTCTTTTTCTAAGTTATCGTTTTCTGAGTTTCTGGAAAAGTTCTTGGCCATTTTGAGTTGACGTAGCACAAGACAAAAAAAAAAACCCCGAAAAAAAGACGGGAAATAAGAATCCAAAAAGGGGACAAAATAGGAAGTGATTCCTTTTCTCAAGTCTAACTGTCTTTGCACTTCTCTCTAGTCTAGGGTCTTTTATCTGGTGCTTCAGGTTTACTTTCATAATTTCTTAAGTTTACTAAATTATTTCTTTTGAAGATTGATGTCTCTGAGAGGGATGTCTTTATATTTTTGCTCTTTCTGTCCACTTTGCTTCGTAGTTAGCATCACCAACATACAGTACCAGTAAGTGTGGTTGTGCTGCCTTGCAATAATTCTTCAGGCAGAGCAAGGCTGAGCCCCTCCTTGAGTCAGACGTAGTGTTTGAAACTTGACCTGCATTGTTTTCTTATTCCAGATAAAGATAAAGGTTTTATTTATTTAACTAATGCAAAGTCCTTCAGCCATGCAGTTGTCTCCTGGTGTGCTGTGTGGAGGGTGATTAATCCTTCTCTCAGCCGTTGGAGATGGCCAGCTTCAATGATGTGTTCCATCATCTGCTCACATATTGGGCTCTGGAAGGCTGGCCAAGCACGGGCCATGTCCAGTCCTGAATCTATTGATGGTTGACCATTGTCTACCTGGGAGATCGGAGCAAGGGACCTGTTGGGTAGGATCTGGCACTAGGTGTTTGTTTGTTTGTTGGGAACCTCCTTGGATGCCCACCCCTTTTCCAGGCTGATTGGATGTTGAGGTCAGCTGGTGGGGTGTTCTTCCATATGGGCATCTTGTTGGGAGTCAAGCAGTGGGTGGGTTTAAAATATCTTTATGGGTTGGTAGGTGGGGGGAGTCTTGAACATTTTGAAGCATCCTTTGAGTTGATCCTGCTTTCCGGATGTGTAGAGGTGCAAGTTTTGATAGAGCAGGGAGCCAGGGGAGTGGTGTTAAGTGAATGGTCCCTGTTATGATTCTCATGGTTGGGTGTCCACGTGGTGTGTGTGGGAAGACCTGGACCAAACAGAGGCACAATATTCTGCTGCAGAGTATGCAAAGGCCAGTGCCGAGGTGCGTAGAGAGGAGTTGATGTGCCCCATTTTGCACCAGCGATCTTGCTGAGCAGGTTGTTCCTGGACTTCACCTTTGCCGTCGTCCATTTTATATGTTCCTGGAAAGATAGGGTCCTATCAAGGGTCACTCCAAGGTAGGTTGGGGCTAAAGTGGGAGCCTGCTCAGATGGACGTTAACTTCTCTGGCAGCTTTTGTATTGTGAAGATGGACACACTGGAGACAGTTTTGCTGGACTTGGTTTAAATACAGATGTCCTGACCAGGTTTTTTGTCTGGTCAGGATGAAAAACCGGACGGAGTCCGAGTCATTTGATTCTGAGTGTGTAGCACATTGGTTTATCTGGCAAAGGGATTACACTACAACTTCTCTTATATCAAAATATTTATTCTTAAAAACCAGAGAAATATCAGGTACAGAACAGCGCTGGGTCAAAGCAGGAAATTTGACCAAGAATTATTTTCTGACCCAGTGATTAGAGATGGGCATTTGGAAACATCTTTTTGATCAATTGTCGGAAGAATTAACGATCAATTATCAATTTAATCATTAAGAAATGCATGTTGAAATATGACTACACATACCACAGGCAGACTGTTTTGTTTTTTTGTTTTTTTTTTCTAAAATACATATTTATTTCAACTCCCCACTGTAACAGCCTCAATAATCTTCTCGGTGAGAAGGTCGGCAGTGGTGGCACGTTATGGTGAGGTAGCGCTGCACTGTTAAAGGTGTCATAACCTAGTGTTTTACATACACAATCCTTCTTAAATGATCTTCAAATGAATTTTTAAATATAGTTGGGTGGGACAAAAATTTAATGAGCTCATTTTAACCTCTTTTTATCCCCAACTTTTGTTTGTAGCGAGAATACACACGAGAATTAGACCTGTCTGTAAGCGCGTTCACGAGACAAACATCAAAGCCAAAACAAAGTTTTATCAGGACAGAGCAGTTGAAGGAAATGATTTCCAACAGAGAAAAACGTGATAAAAACGTAACGGCACGGTTGATAGAGAGGATCCGCGGAGTAAAAGGGCTGGACTCTGATGAATATAAGGAGCGGACGTGTGACGTGAAGTTAACCAAACACTGTTAGCTTCTGTAGCTACATTAGCAGCTTGTCCGGTCGTCAACCACCGTTTACTGGTCTCTTACACAAAAGATAATAAGTTACACAAGCAGCAACACTTACCGACTGCACATCCTCACTGATAAATATAATCCACTGGTGCCTGGTAAAGCTGTCCCTCCTGTTAGAGCACTGAAAACTGCTGAATTTCTGCCGAGACAACTCAGCACGGCTATCTCCCCCCTCCCCCTCGTCATCGGAGTTACCTGCCACGGACTACTCTGTGGTAGGTGATCAGCTGCCTTCAGGTGGTGCTAAAGAGGCTAGCTTAGCAGCTCGCTCGCAGCCTCTCTAGTTCAAATCACAACAGCTGGTCATAACTCCTCCACAGCAGGTAATCAGCTACTTTTAGGTGGCGCTAAAGAGGCTAGCTTAGCAGCTAGCAGCCTCTCTGGTTCACATTGTTCAGAGAAAGAAATTCAATTTGCGTACTGTGAAGAGCGTGTGCTTGTGGCCGATTCTGGTGAGAAGAGAGAGCCCGCACTCAAAGACGAAGTCACTTTCACTCTCCGGAGTTTCTGGGACGTTATAACTGAGGTCCTGTTCAAATAAACATGTTTTAACGTGAAAAAGTGAGATTTACGGGTTATGACTCCTTTAAAGTGGTCCAACAGTCTGTTGTTATGGGAACGCTAGTTGCTGTGGCTAACTTATTTAGCAGCTCCTGCTTTCGCTTCCAGTGTTTCAACGAGCCTGGTAACGGTGCGCCACGAAGGAAACTGATAGACTGGTTCGAGTAAACTCATCAAATCTCGGAAACCTTTCCATCGATGACACTTCTGGGAAACATATCCACCAAAATCATTTTACAGATTCCCTCCGTGGTTTGTCTGCCTGCTTTGCATCACAGCTCCTCCGGCTTCAGACTGAGGCAATAGTGGGTTGAACTGAGGATTCATTACCTTTAAGCACGGTCAGATCAGCATTTTTTAAATGGTACATCATGGGAGTTGTTGTCGAGTTGTTTTTATAAAAATGTGTCGCAGTATTTACAATGTGAGGTGTCATTTTCTAACGCAAAGTGGTCCCACACCAGACTTTGCCGTGCTCACTTAAGCTGCTGTGACAAAGACGGCAGCTCGCAGATTCAAGTCCCTTCTCAGGCGAACAATATCTATCTATCTATCTATCTATCTATCTATCTATCTATCTATCTATCTATCTATCTATCTATCTATCTATCTATCTATCTATCTATCTATCTATCTATCTATCTATCTATCTATCTATCTATCTATCTATCTATCTATCTATCTATCTATCTATCTATCTATCTATCTATCTATCTATCTATCTATCTATCTATCTATCTATGTAATATAATCATTGAGAAAAAAAATAGAATATTGTTCTCCTTAAAAGGGACTTGAACCCAGGATCTTCAGGTTAAAAGGAAAAGGTGCTACCACCTGAGCTACCTCAACTTTTCCAAAATTAGCACAAGTTAGTATATCATCTGTCCCTCTCATCTTCCTGCTCCTCATCTTCTTCCTCTGTTCTTGTTTTGACTGGCGGCGGGCTAACAATTCGTGAGGTGCATTACCGCCACCTACTGGTAGGTAGTGTGAACTGTCGCTCACTTAATAATGTCACTCTCTGACCCTGACATCTGATTGGCTAACCCCTTGGCCAATAGGTGGCATGCAGTGAGATGACGTCAGAGATAGCTCAGGTTCAGAAAACCTCAGCTCGGAAAACCCAGAGTAGAAAAGCCCACGAACTGAGGAGAGGTGAGGCGAGGCAAGTTCAGCAGAAAAGTGATGGTAGAAAAGGGGCATTTGTGTCCTGTAGGTGCTCCTGAACATTGTCAGGTTGTTTTTTCAGCAGGGACTGTGGAGGTTCTCTGTTACATTTCTATGCAGGTGCAGCAGTTGGCTGTTTTGTATGGAAGCCCGAAAGATTTATTATTAAATAAATAAAAACAGCATTATAAAATAAATACCATATTGATTAATAATAAACCAATATATAATATTACATGAAATAGTAAAATAAGTCAATGTTATTATGAAATATACATCATTATTCTTCAATATTTAAGACTGAAAGATTATGACACTGGTCTGAATTCCCAGTTGAAAGTCAAGCGTGATGCGTGGTGGGGCATAGCTGCATGGGAAAGGAGTGGGACGGTGATCCAGGAGCAACGTGCAGGTGAGGGCAAGTGAAGCGCGCAGCTGCAGCACTGATTACCTCTGCCTTTACTTGCGGTAGCGTGCTGGGGCTCCGGGGGGAGAGGGCTATGGATAAGCTTCAGAGCAGGCTGCTATGCAGACGTTTAAGGCTGAAGCCCGATGTTGCAATAAACGTTAAAAAAAGCAGATATTGTGTCTGTAACTGCCAGAACCCTGACATAGTAGCCTACCTGTTACAATGACCATTTAAAGTAGATGCAAATTAATCTATTAAATGCGCAATTTGCTTCAAAATAAATCAGATGATGTGACCACAGTCTGCATTTTATTCCAGCTGTTGATCATAAAGGCGACACGTATGAAGCCACAAGAGAGAAGAAATTCAGATGAAATAGTTTCGGAGATCTAGACACTCTCCATTACATAATACTGCATTAGCTTATCTATCAGCAGTTGTAAGACTTTGCAGCCACCTGCCGCTTGCGTGAAGTTGAAGATCAGATGAAATAAAACAGCTTTGGTATCAACGTAAATTCTAGCACAAATGAGCAGTTGTAGAAATGACTGAAGACTGAGTCCTGCAGAATCTCCCAATGGACGACTGAAGAACACGAAAAAACGTCATTTGTCAACATCTAATGTGCTTGTTGGGGTTGATTAGAAAGTGCTCTCATAAATGCACTCTTCAGCCTTTTTTTTCTTTTTAAATTTTAACGTTATTAATGCTATTTGTGAGAATATGCCACAATTCTCCCACAACCTGTATCTATAACCTTACGGTATTTGCTTAGGATACTCTTCATGGTTAAACACGCTGATCGGACGCTGAAAAATGTTGGTAAAACGGTAAAACGCCCCCTGGAGTCGCATAATACGGTGGTGTGCTGCCACAGCATGCCGGCCCTCGAGCACCGGAGTTGCCCACCCCTGGTATAAAACCTATTTTCAACGGTCTTTGTGTAAAACCATCCCGTCTCAGATGAGCCACCCACTAGTGGCTTCTCAGCGTTAGTGATAGTCTCCACGGCGTGCTTGAATCGATACTGCAAGAGCTGCTGCTTTTGTCTGAGTAAAGGAGCAGCCAACCATCTACTTGCTCTGCCTTGTGTCATCATGAAAAATGTCATTATGAAATAAAAAGACCAATGTGGAAAATGGCATTATAAAATAAAAAATGCCATTATAGAAAATGGCATTAGGAAATAAAAAATTGACTTTGAAAAAATAGTTCTTTTTATTTAAAAAATTTTTTGGAAAATTATATTAAAAAGTAATTACTTTAAAAAGGATGATATTGTGAAAATGATTATGAAATATTTAATTATGATAAAATAATAAGTTAATATTAAAGAATAATGATGTATATTTCATAATAACATTGTCTTATGTTTTATTTCATGTAATATTATATATTTGTTTATTATTCATCAAAATGGTATTTATTTTATAATGCTGTTTTTATTTATTTAATTATGAGCTTTCGGGCTTCCATAGTTTTGGCATATCTTTGTCTTTTCTTCCTTCTTTTCAGTCTCTTTTTAATTTTTGCTCATTCATTTTCCTTTCCTTTTCTTAAACTTTCCTTCTGTCAGGTCCAGCAATATTATGTGAAATTCAGTTATTAAAAAGCCTTTCAATTAAGTAAAATAGTCAAATTAAATGCAGATTATGAAGAGAAGCCTTATATTCATAAATCTCCCCTTAGCTAAGCAATTCTGTTCAACACAATAAAGCAGCCAGATCACCATCTATAATGCTGCACAGGACAAATGGGGGAAAAAAGAGAGAGACTTCTCTCTCTCTCTCTCTCTCTCTATCTGTAAGAAACAAAGTCTGTCTTTCTGTCAGACTTCCTGATTAAACAGAGTAAAATGAAAATCATCTTGTTTATGTCGTGTTCGTATCTGGTCAGAGATTAGATGCCTCTCTGAAGAAAGCTACGCCCTGGCTCGTCCTCGCTGGTTCTGGTCCGGCTGCAGATCTTATCAGCGAGCTGCTGGACAGCTTCTCCATCCTCAGCCCCACCTCTCCATCACCAGAGGGGGAGACGGCGGAGGGTCTCAGCACGGAGCTCTGCGACAGGGTCCGTGAGAGGGTCCGCAGACACTTCCCCGCCGAGGCCGAGCTGGAGAAACTGGTGGAGAGCGTGAGTGGTGGGATTGTGTGCAATTGAGTTTCTTTGGAAGTGGGTGGTGTCACAGCTCTGTAATTGCCAGTAAAACAAATAAGAGGGGATGACTCCCTTCTTCAGTTTGATGTAACCTGAAAAGTTTTCTCGTGAAAGTCCATGAATGATCCAGATGTTGTGTGTTAAGAATAAGTAACGTGGCACGGGGCTGGGAGCTGGTTATGTAAATGTTCAGCTTCTGTTTTCTGTCTCTAGGCTCTGAGTATTTACCAGAACCGTGAGCTTATTACAGTTTTTCATGGAGCCCAGGAGGGTTCTGATGACTTTGACACAGTCCTCCTCAAAGCACTGGTCAGAGGTGAGTAAAATTCATTATTTAGTTAAAGTTTATTTGTTTATAGATTTTTTTGTTTAAGGAACAACATGGCAGTAATAAATAAAAGAAGCAATAGAGACAAACTGATCAAGTTCAGCATCATAACAACTATCTAATCGTCATTCTGAGGCTTCACAACTACAACAGTCAGGTCTCTGTGTAAAATGTAAATAAAAACAGAATTTCGTCAACATATTTTTTTCCCAGTGGAACATAAATAACATATCAGATGATTAAACTGAAACTTTTTACCATTTGATATAAAAAAGGAGCTGATTGTGAATTTGATGGCAGCAACACGTTTGTAAAAAGTAGTTTCCAGGGTGATGTTTATCATTGTGTAGCATCCCTTCTTCTATGCCAGGGATCACCAAATCCAGATCTCTTGGGCCAGTGTTCGGAAGGTTTTCAGCATTTCCCTGCTTCAGCACACTTGACTCAAATTAAATGGATCCAACAGCCAATCAAGTTCTGCACAATGGCTTGTTGGTTTAAGTTAGGTAACTTGGCACAAGAACAGAGTGAAAACCCTCTGGAGACTGGCCCAAGAGGTCCGGATTTGGTGATCCCTGCTCTACACAATAAGGGCACGCATGGTCGAAGGAGCTCCAGGCCTTCCACTCAGGTGCTCATTTCTCGTGTTTTTTGTCATGTTTGTGGGTTTTCTTACGGACTATTGCAAAGCAAAACTCACATACAGTGAGCTGGAATTTTACATCACTGGATAGTGGATACAATTGCCAGATCCCTAGTACTTATGACTACCAGAGGTCCAACAATATCCCAGAGATAGCAAACGATTGAATGCTCTGTGGACTGTTGTCAGCTCTGTTTAAGGGGTAGTTCAAAACATTTGACATAGGGTCTCATTTTCTAGCTAGCCAGAGTACTATTTATCACTGGAGACAGTTTATTTCATCTTCTTATTATAGTTCCAAGAGGTCATTGATGCTAATGCTAGCGCCTCTTGCAACTAGAATTATGGGCTCCTCCCACATGTCTCTCATACTCTTTAAACTCTGCATCTTTACCTCACCTGCTTAATGGCTGCAACTATCCTCCACACTAATTACTCATCATTTACTCATTTACTACACATCTGCTTCCTGAATACTGTTTTGTGTCTGTGTGTTAAGCTAGTAAACGTGTGTCCAGTAAAGCCAGTGAGTACACGGAGGAGCTGAAACTGGCCGTGGCTTGGAACCGAGTGGACATTGCTAAGACTGAGCTGTTCAACGGAGACATCCAGTGGCGGGTAAGTTTCTGACTGAATCTAAGCTAAGCAGGTGTCTGATCTGATCCATCATTACACACAGTCCTGTTGAGCTGTCTGCAACCTTTCTTAGTAGTTTCTATAACATTGCAATCTGCATCTTTACCACTAGATGTCAGTAAATACTTGGCACTGCTCCTTTAAAGTGAGCTGGCTTTGCTGTGAGAAACTGAGGGGAGGAATGAATCTCACATATGTCTGATGAAGTCATTTCACTTTCAGTATGATGACCTGGAGGAGTCCATGACTGATGCTCTGATCAATGACAAGCCTCAGTTTGTGCGTCTGTTCTGCGAGAATGGTCTAAACATCCTGGATTATCTGACATACGAGCGCTTGGAGAGCTTGTACCGCTCGCTGTCGGACAGTTCGCTGGCCTACGTTCTCCTCCAGAGACGTCTGAGTGAGAGGCAGGGCCTGGCCGGGTCCCAGCTCATCATGGATGGACCCGCAACTCCGCCCCTGAAGAGTCCGCAGAGCGCCTTGACTGCATCTGCTTCAGCAATGGAGCTCAGCCTGTATGAGGTGAGAAATGTTCTGCAGGAGGAGGAGCTGTGTTAAAAAGGTGTATACCCTCACCTTCCTGTTCATCAGCTCCACCTGTTCTACTTCCTGTTAATGCTAACATCTCATCAGCCAACCACACGGCAGCATCAAGTCATGTAGGCATAGTGAAGACGACTCGCTGAGGTTCAAAACTGAGCATCAGAATGAGGAGGAAAAGGAATTTATGAGACTTTGAACGTGGCATGGTTGTTGGTCTGAGTATTTACTGGGATTTTCACACACAACCACCTCTAGGGTTTCCAGAGAATGGTCTGAAGAAGAGAAAATATCCAGTCAGCTGCAGTTTTCTGGACCAGAATGTAGCAGAAGACCAGACCAGGTGCCACTTCTGTCAGCTAAGAACAGGAAACTGAAGGTGTGGGGGAGGTTTTCTTGGCCCACTTTGGGCCCCTTAGTACTGTCGTTGTTAGCCATCTGGCAACTGATCAGAAGTGCTGCTCGTTTAGGAATAATGATAAGAGAAGCTAATGTTGTCTTATGAGTCAGAGTACAAACCTGAATTATGGATTTCAGCAGCGTGTTGTTTATAGTCAGGCACTTCGTTGGTCAGCCGGTCAGCTGAGGCTGAGCAGAGACCGGGAGGCGGCGGTGAAGAACCACACGCGTCTCTTAAGGTTACACGTTTATTACAATATAACTGGCAAACTACGGCAGAGGACTGTGTCGTCAAATCCTGTACGTGTCTCAGCGGTCAGTAATGAAGTGCGGCCTGGTCTGTCGTCTTCCGGACCCACACTTCTCTTCCTGTTTTTCCCTCATGCTTAAAAAAGGTCCCCCTGTGTCAAAACCCCTCCCCTCCTTTCTGATATGCAGTCTCCTGTCTGTGAATGACATGTCACCCCATCTTGAAATCTAGGTTCATAACTTGGCACGTCGCCCTAACTTTATCAGTCGTCCTTGTCCTTGCCATAACTTTAACAGTATATATCTATTGAGTCAGACTGTCTGCCACCACAGTACCACCGTGGCATGGTTTAATCACCACAGCCTACCTGAGTATTGTTGCTGACCATGTCCATCCCTTTATGACCACAGAGGAGCATCTTCCGATGCTACTTTCAGCAGGATAATGCACCATGTCACAAAGCTCACATCATCTCCAACTGCACAAGACGATAAGTTCTGTCCTCCAATGGCCTCCACGGTCACCAGATCTCACAACAACAGAGCAGCTTTGGGATGTGGTGGAATGGGAGATTCTTATCATGGATGTGCAGCCGACAAACCTGCAGCAACTGTGTGATGATATCATGTTGATATGGAGCAAAATCTCTGAAGATCCTGGTTGGATCTATCACACCAGGAGCTCAGTTAAATTCAAACTTTTAGTTTTAAAGCAGGACAAGGGATCCTGGAAAAACTGTTCAAGCAAACTATATTTAAGAAAATACACCCGCCCACAGCCACACTTCCAGCGCACAGGCTCATGAGTGGGTCACCGAAGACAGTGGCGGTTTTAGACCAACATCAGATGAAGGGCCTGGTGGAGGCCAGCTGCTTTGTTGCAGGGGCACGATCTCTTAAGAAAATAACACAACAAAAGCCTTCAAGGATTTTAATAAGGCAATACTATAACTTTGAGTTAATATAACTATAAAATTGAGTCACACTTTGGTTCCACATCTCACGTCATGAGAAATTAAGTCAAGAATTAAAAACTTCTGGTTCCTCCCTTAGCAGGGTGGCCAAAGGGGGGTCCAAGCCTGCTGTCATGGGGGCACTGGACACTCCCAGCGACGAGCAGTCTGTCGCCATGTTTGTTTATACTGGGGACCATGGGGAGAGGGAGAGACAAACTGCAGTTGCGTTTGTTGGACATATCATTCAATCGTTAAGAATGGGCGGTTCCAGACGATTGGATGGGGTTTTTCAGTCCCGTCTGTTCCACAGGTGACTAAGACCAGAAGTTTTTATTGTTCTAGATTGTGTTCACACAACAGGACTTAGATTTAGGGTAGAAGAGGAAGCGGTCGCCTCCGTCTGCAGACAAGTGAAGGTCTCAAGCTATCTAAATTATTTCTCCTCATGCCATGACATGCTCCATCTCTGAAGAGGCCGATCCTGAAGAGGAGGAGGAGTTGAGTTTGGGACCACTTTATACCTGTTATTCTGGCAAAATAAAGAATCACAAGAGTCTGGATGAGTTGAGCGGAGAGCATCAGAGGGACCTGCATTCTGGTACAGTCTGGAAGAGGCTCTGCCCATCTCCTGAGAGAGAGACTTTCAACAAACAGTCTGTTCCCACAAAGAATGAAAACATCCTCCTCGGCTGCCCAAGTCGGCCTTGAGTCCATCCGCAGATTCCTGTCCGGGCCAGCCTTGTTGATGATCAAGCTTAACAATGGTCATAAAAAACCCGGCACATTATGACGCAAACACAGAAAAACTTCCCCAGAATCAGAGACAGAACTGAATAAAATGAGGTGAAAGGTGACATGAGCTGTAAGAAATAAGGGTGAAAAGTAAGATCCCACAACACCGTCCACCCCTTAAAGTTGTAGACGAGTGAAGGAAAAGAAGCATTACTGGGTGCGTTGGGATGGACCCAGGCAGGATAGGGTCAGTGTCATGTTCAGGGAGCTCTAAGAAGGAAGGTCAGAGGATCGAGGGTGAATATTGTTTTATAGAAATGGATATTTTATGGTGGTCACGCTGGTTTCAGGTTTATGATGAGGACGCGTTCCAGTGTGAATTATGTGCACTGCATATTTCCAGCATAGATTACTGGAAAGTAGTCCCATTCTATAGAAACTAGATGAACAGTAGTAAAAACGTGCAGCATCTTATGATGAATTAATTTTCCTCTAAACTCTTTGATATGTTTTCCATTATTTGACAGTATAGTGACCATTCATTGTCATTAAAAGTACCACCAAGATCCCTCTGCCAGACAATCCTCAGACCTTTACAGATATCCTTTTGTGTACTATTAAATAATTTATAAAACGTGGAGGCCTTGTATTTGATACCGGCGAATCAAAACAATTCTGTATTGGTCTATCATTTTATATAAAATTACCTTTAACAATACAATCTCTAATCTGTAGGTATTTCCAAAAGTTATCTTTCCTTTTTATGTTATATCTAAGCATTAGTTCTGAATGTTTTTTTTGTTTGTTTGTTTGTTTTTCTGCCGATTTTTTTTTTTAAATCGGGATCTTGGCGAAATTGTTTACTGGTATCTTGATTGTTGGAGTCACTGGCGTGTCATGTTCACTTAAAAATATTAGTGCCATTAAAAGGAATTAGCGTTAATAAATTATTAATGCATTAACTTTGACAGCCCAAGTACTTTTTTGTTTTATGCATTACCATATATAAGTATTTTTATAGCAGTATATTTAAATTCATACAGTAAATCTGATTAATACTTTCACTTTTGATTTGATCCATTTCCCCTCCACCAAGGAGGGAATATAAGTACTGGTGTTTGTTTGTTTATAACTTTTTGAGTTATTTAGCAAACAGATTTGGATTAAATTTTAGGAAATGTTGATAATGGTACAAAGAAAAACTGATCAAATTTTGGTGTGGATCTGGATCACGGTTTGGATTCACCTGTGGGACGAGAAGCGAGGTCCATCCGTGAGATGGGGGTGAGGTCAATCCCACAGAGATGAGCAATGCTGTTAACACCAAATGAAAACAAGCTGGGATGCTCGTTTGAATAATGGTACAGCTTCCTGCTAAATAACCTGCTTACTCAGGGTTCTTGCAGGTTTCAGCAAGTTAAATTTAGGACCTTTTAAAGACCTTTTCCTGCCATCACACTGAGGCTGTCAGACATGATGAGATTTAATAGACAAAACTATAAAATGTAAAAAGAATTAGTTTTCACAGGATTTGTAGTTTAATCATCACGTACCAAAACTCATACGGTAGCTATCTGAGCTGCTTAGACAGACGGACAGAACCAACTTCTGATTGCTGTGTTTTATTCACTTTATTACATGGCCAACGCTTCTCAGGATGAATAAAAGTGAAAAAAAATGAAGACTAGTCTAAGTCAAATTTTAGACCTTGGATGAAAAGATGGCTGTTTTTAAGACATTTTAAGGCCTTAAAGTTAAAATTTAAAATTTTGGACATTTTTAGACTTTTTAAGACCCTGCAAGAACATTTACTGGAAGCATCCTCGCTCCTGTGCTGTAGTGATGAAGTGTCTCATCACCCTGCAGGTTTCCCGACTGCTGTGGGATCTCCTAGGTGATGTTTGTCAGCCATTCTACTACGGACTTCTGGGCCTGGACCAGAACATCACCACCAGAAGGGCTCTGAAGGTCAGTGGGGGCAGAACTGATTCAGGGCAGAGCTTTGCATCAGAGCTACAGCCGTGGAAATTCCATTTGTGTCTGACGTGGTTTAGAAAACAAGATGCAGTTCCTCTTTTAAGGGCTCAAGATCATTTTTCCCCAGTTTTTTTCACACTTTTTCATTTGTTTTATCAAACAATTTAGTATGAACTAAAGCACAAACCAGGGGTCACCGTTGGATCACCAAGTTCTCAAATGCAGACTGTAGAAATTAGACTTTCTGTTTGTAGTCCAGCATTTTGTATAGTGCTTCATGAAGGTGTGTTCCTTGATCTGTAAGTAATAAGTTAGTCTCTCCATAGAGTGGATTTCCTCCCTTTCTGCCAGCCACTGATCTTTACCAATTGCAGTTTTAAGCCAGCTCCTTGTAACGGCCTTAAGAATTTTAAAGAGATATTTGTGCTTTTTTCTTTCCAAGTACAGTAGCAATCCCAGCAAAAAATACTTGGGGTCCTTTTGAAGAGCATATGTCTTAATGCTCCCAGTTATTCCATAAAGCCTTCCCCAGCAAAGCTTTAATTCTGTGCACAACCAGAAAACATGAGAGTGACTGGCACATGCGCGCCTGCATTATGCATCACTATGGAGACAGAGTGATGCTTCTTTGGTGTAATAAAGAATCTAATCAGGCTTTTCCACCGAAATTCCCTCCATCCTCTAGAATTACTAAATGTTTACTGTGTGTTGCACGTTGTCAACCAATCACTCTCTTCCCATTTTGATTTGACACATAATGGCCCTGATCTACTAAAGGCTTACGCCTGTTAAAATGTGCGCAAACTTGACTGCACACTGGAAAAGCTGCTCTAGCTGATTTACTAACAGGACCAACGAGGATTGCGCCTGTTAAATGAATAAAATAGTCCCCACAATCCATTTAGCACGTCTGCCTTTGATGAATATGCAATCTGGGTGTTTCTGCCAGAACCTGTAAAATATTGGAAGGAGAATATGCAAATAAATCAGCTTTGCACACGCAATGTGATTTATCAAACATGAAACTGTTTTTGCGTCTATGTTTAGCACATTTGAAAAGCACATATTAACTGGCAGCTTTATGCACAAATGGCTGGAAGAGGAGGAACAAGCCAATGCTGTAGGACTGCAGGATCGTGATGGTTAATGGGTTGCCAGTCAGGTATCCCTCCTGGCAAACAGGATATCTGTTTTTATTTTTTGTTAATTTTAACCAACCACACAAGGACCTGCACACTGGATGAAGACCCTTTTAGTTATGAGGAATGACATACCACAAAGTGAAACTTCAAAAATGCATTTAATTTGAATTTGTATTCAAAGACCAGAGTGCGTAGTTCCAGACTTCAAACAATTTGTGTCCTTGAGTTTCCCAAGTTCCCAAAGTTTAATACTGCAGATCTTGACTCCCCATATAAACTTCCCCACAGCAGGAGAGAGTTGTGGGGCACTCTCAGCAATCAATCCAGCATATGTTGATTGTTGTTGAGTTAAACAGAGAAAACTTAATATGTTGCCCTCACTGCTTATAAAAAATGATTTTGACCCAATGCTGCAGATTTATGCGTATTTCAGCTGTGCTGTTCATGTGTGGACAGGATAACCACACAGCAATAGATTTCTTGCAGCAATAGATTTCACACTGCAACGGCAGACTTAGCGTTACGTAGCATTACTGTGAACAGTATTTTTTCCCATGTTTTTGTGTGAACAAACAGTTGCTGATGACATTAAAGAAAGAAAAAGATTGTCAATCAATCAATCAATCAATCAATCAATCAATAATGATACTTTATTAATCCATCGCTGTTACAAAGTTAAACCTTTTCAGAGTCTTAAAAGGAGCATCAGAAATTGTTCTTAGAACTAGCTTTTCAATTCAGGCCTGAAGAAAACGGCTGAGAATGTTAGGAGCTGTGGGTCCAACTTAAAATCGGACTGATGACTACTCTGTCTGTTTTTAACTTCAGCAAGTCAACAAGCTGCTGGTGGGGGAGTGTTCGTACAGAAACCAGCGCTGCCTGTCGCCCTGGGCGGCGCTCTTCATCTGGGCCGTGCTACAGTACCGCAGTGAAATGGCCGTCTACTTCTGGGAGATGGTGAGAGTCCTGCCAGTTTTCACATACTCACCACATGGTACTTTTACATGTCCAGTAAGATGCAAAGAAACATTACTGTTTAGGAGAATACCAACTCAGCAATCATCCAACAGCATCATTACAATCTGAAATTATAAATCAGTCATGAATCACCTGTAAGATGTTCTTCAGAGACCAACCCGACAGTGTTGTAGTCAAGATCACAACACCAAGACCAAGACATTACTGAGACCAGGAGCCGAGACAAGACGAAGACGTTTCTGAGACCAAGACATTGCAGAAGATGGGGCAATGTCTTGGTCTTGGTAATATCTTGGTCTCAGTTATATCTTGGCAACATCTCGGAAATGTCTTGGTCTTGGTGGTCTGGTTTTGACTACAACACTACAACCTGATGATGCTGATGATGCTGGCCACCACAGCAGGCCTGGCTGTGGTCAGGAAGCTGCCTGTTGAATGTGTCTTGATTTCAGCGTTTTGGGCCATCCTGTGTTTCCATGGCAGGCCGGGGAGTCGGTGCTGAGCGCGCTGGGTGGCTGTAAGATCCTGAGGGAGCTTTCCAAGCTGGAGAGCGAGACTGAGAGCAAGCTGGCCATGAAAGAGCTGGCGCAGACGTTTGAGAACCTGGCACACGGTAAGTTCTGGATTTTACCAGTCATGTTCTGGAGTTACCAGTTCATGTAAGTTTCACCAGTCAGACCTTTTTGTGATTATTTGTAAATTTTAAAAAAAAATTGGGGGGGGAAGGGGAGAGAAAGGGAAAAATTGTTCCTCTTTACCACTGATGAGGAAGAGGCATCTCACTCTGTGTTTAACCGGTGTGTTAAGATGTGTTCGGTGAGTGTTACCAGAACAGCGAGAGTCGCTCCTTCACACTCCTCATCAGGAAGTCTCCGGTGTGGGGGAGGGCCACATGTCTGCAGATGGCCACGGCAGCTGATGCCCGCCTGTTCTTCAGCCATGATGGCGTCCAGGTAGACATGCTGCTGTGTTTCAGCTTCACATTACAGGGTTTCAGGGCTCTAAATGAGCTGTTCTGGTCAGCAGCACACAGGTGGATTCCTTAAGTTACCAGCCAGTCAGAATATCCCCTGACTACTTTCTGGGATAATAATCCAGATTTTCAGAGCAACTGAATGCATTTAATGTTTTTTTTTTTTTTTTTTTTTTAGATTATTTTGACTTTTTTATGGAAAATGCTGAACAAAATTTTATCAATCTTTTCCTTTCAAGAACAAAACAAAGTAACTCGGTCCTGTTTTCACAACATTTCCACGCAAAACATAAAACTTTTTTCTGTTGCGTATAACATAATTAAACTGTTGCTTGGCATCCGCTACTACATATAGCCTCTGCATTTTCATAAATGTTCTACCAGAAACAGATTTGGCTTCAACAGAGCAAAGAAATGAAAAAGCTGCAGCAGCACAAACATGACACGGCGGTCCGCCATCGTCGTTGCTGTGCTTTTCACGGGTGAAGAGGGGTTAGAGTGTGCGAGTACAAGATGCCGTAAAGACATCATTGTTACCAAAAGCAGTGAGATAAGATGAGGTCTGACGAGATGAGATGAAATGAAATGTTCAGATGAGATCAGATGGTATAAAATACTAAGCATTTCCAAAATGAATGAAACTTTTATACAACCAACTGAACACTGAACTACAGCAATGAAATCAATTAAAGTTCAATTACTGAACATGACACTTTATTCAAAGTGACATTTTAATTTTACAAATTCAACTTTCATATTTTCACTCTCCAGTATCATTCATCTGCAACCAAATGCCTCTTAGGGTATGATTGAAGTGTGATTGGGTGTATTGGCATCAAGCTTAAGTCCCGCCCCCTGACTGCTGAGCAGTAGCAGTTAAAGATTCGACTCTCCTCAACAAAAATCAGCTCTTATCATGAATTCATCACCCACCAGAGTGGCTACTTAGGTTTTATTTATATGCCCCAAATTTAATTTCATCCTGCACCTGGTGAGTGTTAATTTAGAGCCCTGCTGGGTTTACACCTAAAGTCACACAAACTTTGGCAGGGGCAGTGCAGACTTGGATGAAGCCATTGGTCCTCAATAAACCCCAGTTTCATGAAAGTTGAGACTCTAAACTATAAATAAAAACAGAATACAGTGATTTCCAAATCTCATCAACATATTTTATTCTCAGTACACACTATAAACTCCTGAATAAAACTACACTAATACCACACTAAAAAATAACCCAGGTTAGCAATCTATCAACCTCCAAATGTCTGGGTTGAAATAACCCAGAAATTAGTTGGTCCCTTTTTAACCCAGCAGTTGACCCAGGAGTTTTTAGTGTAGTGTGTACATAAACGTCATCTCAGATGATGAAATGGGGACATTTTAACCTTTTAATGGAAAATATTCTTATTGTGAATCTGATAGCTGCCATATGTCTGTAAAAAGTTGGAACAGGAGCAACAAAAGGCTGGAAGAGTAACAAATTTCAACATCTGATAGGTTGTTTATGTTCTACTGAGAATAAAATATGGGTTGATGATGTTTGGAAATAAGTACGTTCTGGTTTCAATTACACTTTACACAGAGACCCAACTTATTTTGAAGTGACGTTATAGATTAATCACAAGCAGCTGAATAGTTTTCCAGTGCACAGAACAGTATTGGTTTATGGATGCTGAACTGGAATAGAAAGGTTAGTGTGATGTTATATCCTCTTCTCGGCTGCAGAAGTTGCATCTGAAACTAGATTTTGAGCAGATCTGAATCTCTGAATGTCCCGTGTGCTGCAGTCTCTGCTGTCTCAGATCTGGTGGGGTGACATGGAGAGGAGTACTGAAGTTTGGAAGCTGATTCTCACCTTCTTCTTGCCCCCCCTTCTCTACACAAACCTTATCAGCTTCAGGTGAGCATGTTTTCTACTTAATGTTCTTATGGACACTGACTTCAGTCTGTTTCCATCATGATGTCATGATGTGATTGTGTTCAGGAGCTCTTTTTATTTTGTTTGACTCTGGAAAAAGTTTGCATTACTCCTTTTTTTTTTTTTGGGGGGGGGGGGTATAGTATGGTTTGAGTTTTTTCAGTAAAACAAGAATACATTTTAAATCCTCCTTTTCTTTTGAGTTATATAAAGATTATTTAATATTTTTTTTTTTGTCAAACTCACAGATGTTACAAAAATTAGCATCACAATAAAACAAAACATAGAAGATCATGATAACACGCTTAAACTGATCCAAAAATATAACAAAGAATAAAATAAGCATCATAATTTTCTTATGTGCTGTCCAATGACAGTGAAACAGCCTGAACTGAACTGGACTGTGTTGCAGGGAACAAGAGGAGGAAGTTAATTCTGTGGCAGTCCTTAACAGCAGAGACACAGACAGTGTGGATGGAAACGATGCCACAGTTTTCTCCCTTGCAGACATCATTCAAAAGTAAAGACAAACATATATGTGTATTTCTACATACAGTAGCTCAGACCATGTTTTAGTCTGTGATTAATTTCTTACTTCCCCAAACTTCGGTGATTCTTTGTGGTTGCAGTGAAGAAGACGCAGAACAGCTCAGAGCTCTGAGAGAAAACCTAAAAGGTGGGTTTGAACCTGTGTTCTGCTGTTGGTACCCTGTCCCGGTAAGATGGCTGATCTGATCAGATGGCTTAAATCTCTCCAGAAGGATCATCACAGACGGGAACCAGAATAAAATATTTAATCAGTGCAGTCAACAAGTCTTCTAACATTTCACTAACAGGTATTATGCATCCATCTCCATCAATACACTGATTCAGCAATCAATGAGACAATAGTATCGGTACAAAAAGTGATGGGAAATAAATCATGCACTGAATCAATACATCCTATAAACTCCTATAACAGCTATAAGCCCGACACCTCCACTATGAAGAACTCCCGTCGACCCGCCTCCAGCCTCTTTTATATCAGATGATTGAGAAAGTTGAGACCACTTTTTGAATGAAAGCATAAATCTTGAGAAATAATCAGGATTCCAACATTATCACAGCTCTGAAACGGACCTGGTCAAAGTCTCAAATTACTGATTTTGGTCCTGTATCAGTCCTGGTTCTGCTGGATCTCAGTGCTGCGTTTAATACAGTAGATCAGAGAATCCTATTAAACGTGCTCTAAAACTGGGTTGGACTTTCTGGAGTGGTTTTTAGCTGGTTCAGGTCCTATTTAGAAGGCCGGAGTTATTTTGTTATGACTGGCAGCTGTGAATCAGAGAGTGCCCATGACTTGTGGAGTCCCCCAGGGGTCAGTTCCTGGACTTCTGTTCAACTTGTATACGCTTCCTTTGGGTCAAATGTTACAGAACTTTAACATCAGTTATCACAATTATGCAGATGATACACAACTTTATATCTCTGGCACCATGACAACTGCAGCCCAACAGACCCACTGTGTCAGTGTCTGGAGCAGAGAAACGCCTATGAGACAGGATTTTCTGCAAGTAAAGGAGGACAAAACCGAGATTATTCTGTTTGGAAGTAAAGAGAAGAGGGTCAGCTTTGCTAAATATCTTGAGACTCGAGAGGGACCCAACTGCAGTATATCCAATCCACGCCGGAAGTCCAAAGCGGAAGTTTCTTCTTCATGTAACTTACTAAAATATAACCCTAACCCTGACCCTTCCCCCCAACCCTAACCACCCGACGACACCACACGCATCTGGGTTGCAAGCCGCAGATATACTCTTGGCGGTGTGTAACTTCCGCTTAAGACTTCCTGTATGGATTGGATGTATGCGCCCTTGTCAGCCATTGTAACTGCAGGAAAGTACTCTTGGGAGACTCAGGCTCTGAAAGCCAACGACCAAGTTGTTAACTTTGTAGTGTTGATAGACTCATATTGTTACTTTCAGCAGCCACATCAAAGCCGTCACCAAGGCAGCTTTTTACCAACTCAAACATTAGCAGAATTAAAAGTTTTGTCTCCTAGAAAGACCAGGAGAAACTCCTCCACGGTTCAACTCCATTACTGTAATGGTCTTTTAAACTGCACCTCCCAAAAAGATCATATACCAGTTTACACTGGCTTTCTCTGGTTTCCAGTTTATACTGATATGCATTCAATACTGGTTTCCAGTAAATCACAGAATAAATTTTAAAATCCTACTGATCATCTACAAGGACTAAGGTCACCTAGTCCAGACCAGAATCCCGGCCAGAGTCAATACCAGAAACCAGACCAGAATCCCCTCCAGAGTCCAGACCAAAAATGGGGAATCAGCATTTATCTGCAGTGGAGATTAAACCCTCTCCAGATGTACAAACTTTGAATCCAGATTAAAACATTTCTGTTTTTGTGTGTTTGAATAAAATCTGCATCATATCTTTTCTCTGATCTAGACTGATGCTGCTTTTAATCATTTTCATTTAATGTCATTTAGTTATTTCACATGATTTTTGCATGTTGTTTAAATCATGTTCCATTATATAAAGCACACTGACTTGCTTTTATGTATGAAATGTGCCATATAAAACACTTGCCTTGTCTTTTCCAGGCCCTTTTCCATCCACCCCCAAGAGACCGTTCATTTTGTCGAGGTGGCGACAGTTCTGGTACGCTCCCGTCACTTCGTTTCTGGGCAACGTGCTGATGTACTTCCTCTTCCTTTGCCTGTTTGCCTACGTTCTGTTGGTGGACTTTCAGCCTCCGCCCCCTGATGGTCCCGCCACTCTGGAGGTCGTCCTTTACTTTTGGGTTTTCACTTTAGTCTGTGAAGAGATTCGACAGGTAAGTCGTTTTCTTTTACACTGTTATGTGCTCACATACAGTAAAAAAACATACGAAACACTGTTACAAAATACCAAATTCGGTAACCCTTTATAATAAATACACACTATTAAGCATTAATAAATACTGAATTCCTCATTTACGAAGCATATTTATGACAGAAATACTCATAAGTATGTGGTTTATAAGCACAGCTGTAGATGTTATAATCATCATTGATAAGCACATTAGTTATGAGTTAGCAAATCATGAATTCATCATTTATAAAGTATGTTTCTGACATTAGTACTCATTAGTAGATACTTAATAAACATATAAATTAATGTTTTTCTACAATGTTTTTAATGATTGTATTTTCATCCAGTTAAGGTTAGATTCAGCTTTTCATAATATGGTAATTGCATCACTTACAAACCAGTTAAAAGATTTTTTTTTATTTATCCTTTCACTTACACACAGTGTTAAAGCATGTATTAATGGTTGGTAAATATGGTAGTAAATATTTTATACAAACTCTGTTGTCATTTTCCCCCACTTTTTGTGAGTTTTTACTGAGCCATCTTCTTTATTGTGAAAGGTACAATATTTGTGCAATTTATCTGATATGTGCTGTGTCTTTCCTTTGTTAGAATAGCTGACAGAGTTGTGTGTTTTTAGGCATTACCAACCTTTAAATCTCATTTGTAACTGCTTTATACGGCAAAGTGCACACTTTAGATGAGCTCACACCATATACTTAATGAATGAGTAGTAAGTGCTTTGTAACTACCTGCAATAATGAATTCCTGTATTGTTACCTGCTTATAGGACATTGATTGGAAAAGAAATTTGTGAATTTGTATAAAATATTTACTACCACATTTACTAACCATTAATACATTTTTTAACACTGTGTGTAAGTGAAAGCATGAATTTAAAAAAAAAACTTAACTGGTTTGTAAGTGATGCAAATACCATATTATAAAAGGCTGAATATAACCTTAACCATATGAAAATACAATCATTAGACACATTGTAGAAAAACATTAATAAATGTGTTTATTAAGTATCTTCTAATGAATACTAATGTCAGAAACATGCTTTATAAATGAAGAATTCATGATTTGCTAACTCATAACTAATGTGCTTATCAATAATGAATATAACATCTACAATTGTGGGTATAAACCACATACTAATGAGTTTCTGTCAGAAATATGCTTTTTTAATTATGAATTAAGTATTTATTAATGCTAAATAAATGCTTAACAGTGTGTACTAATTATAAAGTGTTACCCAGAATTCATATACACCCTTCATCCACCTTACCAGTTCCACCTGTTTTACTTCCGGTTAACACCAATATGTAACCAGCCAATCAGCAGGTAGTCATGTAGACGATGGTTGTGTCTCTTTCTGAAGTCAACGCACTTCGAAGTGCGGATTTGTCGGCTGTATACGTCACAGCGGCGCGTCAAGTACTGTCCCGTTTCAAAACCTCCAAAGGAGCCTACAAACCCACCCTACAAACCCACACTTCGTTTGGCCTGAAACGGAGGAAGCTGGCAGTGTATCCTTATGAAATGAAATGAAATGAAATGAAATGAAATGAAAAATACTTTATTCATCCCCGAAGGGAAATTCAGTATTGTAAAAGCTCACTTTTTTTTTTTTTTTTTTTTTTTTTTTTAAATAAACAAAAAGTCAGTTAGTCTTGTTCTTTAGGGTGATGGTTGCTGGCAGGAATGAATTCCTGTATCTCTCCGTCCTACAGCGAACTTGACGCAGCCTCCCACTGAACACACTCTGTTGATTCTTCACCGTGTTGTGGAGAGGATGGGAAGTGTCCTCCATCATCTTCATCAGCTTGTGAAGCATTCTTTTGAACGATCAGCTCCAGCGGCTCCAGAGTTATCCCCAGCACAGAACCAGCTTTCTTGATCAGCTTGTTTAGTTTCTTCAAGTCTCTGGTACTGATGCTGCTGCCCCAGCAGATGGCTGCAAAGCTAATTGCACTTTCTACCACAGACTTATAGAAGATATGCAACATCTTTTTGCAGACATTAAATGATTTTAGCTTCCTTAAGAAGTAAAGTCTGCTCAAACCTTTTTTGTAGATGTAGTCACAGTTGCATTTCCAATCAAGTCTGTTGTCCAGCTGAACTCCAAGGTATTTGTAGTTCTCTACCACCTCCACCTCCTCTTCCAGGATGTAGACAGGACTATGCTGCTTATTCTTGCTCCTCCTGAAGTCAACAATCATCTCTTTAGTCTTGCTGGTATTTAAGATGAGCTGATTGTTACTGCACCATTTCACAAACTGATTGACAAGTTCCCTGTATTCGGCTTCTTGTCCATCACTAATACACCCCACAACAGCAGAGTCATCAGAATATTTCTGCAGATGACAGGACTCAGAGTTGTACTGGAAGTCTGAGGTGTACAGTGTAAAGAGGAATGGTGAGAGTACAGTCCCTTGTGGTGCTCCAGTGCTGCTGACCACCATCTCAGACACACAACCTTTCAGTCTCACAAACTGTGGTCTGTTTGTGAGGTAGTCGTAAATCCAGGTGGTTGTGGAGGGATCCACCTGGAAGTTATGGAGCTTCTCACATAGCAAAGCAGGCTGAATAGTATTAAATGCACTTGAAAAATCAAAGAACATGACCCTCAAAGTGCTGCCTGACTGGTCCAGATGAGAGTGGGCTCTCTGAAGCAAGAAGATGATGGCGTCTTCAACCCCAAGCCCATTACGATATGCGAACTGTAATGGGTCCTGAAAGGTGTTCACTTGCTTGTTGAGGTGAGCCAGTAAGAGTCTCTCCAGGACTTTCATGATGTGAGATGTCAAAGCAACTGGTCTGTAGTCATTTGGTTCAGCTGGTTGTGTTTTTTTAGGGACAGGAACAAGACAGGATGTTTTCCACAGCACAGGAATTCACAAATTGCAGCTACCTAGCAGCGCATTCCTGAACTCAGCGTGGGGGATTTAAAGGAGTCTCAAACAAGGACCAATCAGATGGGAGTTTGTTGAGGCAGCCAGGGATGAGTGGAGGGACTGTCCTCCAATCAGGGCCAGGAATCAGAAAATCCCATCCAGGTGGTGATTGGGAGAATTACCTGCAAGGCTGAGAGAAATGCATCACCAACGATCCCAGCAACTGTCTGGGTGCGTAGCAAAGACCACACTGGGTGCCACTCCTGTCAGCTAACAGGAAACTGAGGCTACAATTCACTCAGACTCACCAACACGGGACAATAGAAGATGGAGAAACGTTGCTGGTCTGATGAGTCTCCCTAACCAAAACCCTTCCAACAGAGCAGCTTTGGGATGTGGTGGAACGGGAGATTCTCATCATGGATCATGGAAGCAACCGTGTGATGCCATCATGTCAATATGGAGCAAAATCTCTGAGGAACGTTTCCAACATCAGGTTGGATCTCTCACACCAGGAATGAAGACGGGGGTCTGACCAGGTTCTAGAAGGTGGTCCTGATGAAGATGATGGTGTGTTTAAAGCAACCCTTACCGATGTTGCATTCTTACACTATTTTTCTAACAGGGTAAAATGCTATGAATGAGGTAATGGAACTCTGAAATACAAGACAGACCCACCATTAATCAATATAAAATATTATTCCAATCTCTAAATATTCAATGGAAACTCCAACCAATCCTTGAAGTGGGGTGCACCTCTAGGATTGTCCAACGGACCTGCCTGTCAGACCTTTGCTTCTGCATTGGGAGGCAGAGGGAATAAGGGGGTGTGTCTTAGGAGTGAGGCGGGACTGTTTACATTCAAATTATCTTGCTGTGCTTTCTGAAATGCAAGATTGGTAAAGGTTGCTTTAAATGCAATTAGTTAAAAATAATGCAAAGAAAACCAACATGATTGATGGAGAAACTAATCAACCGTTCCTCTGATGCATCCTGATACATTATGAATACGCTGTTTATAAATGTGGGCGAGTCAGTCTGTCTGTCATTTTTGCTGTCTGAGGAACCAGGCAGTGAGTTTTCACGGGTCAGATGTGATGTTTTCATGATGTTGGTGGGTTTGATGATCTAGCAGATTGCAAATGCTTCCAAGACATGTTTATTTAAATCCAACTCCTGCAGCTTTTCCTTGTCTTTCTTGTGCCAACAGACGTTCTTTGTGGGCAGTTTGTTTGTCCTTCAAAGGATGAGGAACTATATCCAGGATGTGTGGAACAAATGTGACCTCACAGCCATCTTTCTCTTCATTTTAGCTCTGTGTTGCAGGTGATTCTTCTTTTACTTCTTACACAAATAATCAGTATTTCAAACCTCTCCACAGATGCAGAATGCTCTTTGCACTTTTCTCTAATTTCCATCTGTGTTTATCAGTATAATGTAGAAGGCTGCTTTTTTCCCCAGAATGTTTCAGTGGTCATATAACTTTGGGCGAGCTGTGATGGCTATAGATTTTATGGTCTTCACTCTACGTCTGATTCATATCTTCGCGATCCACAAACAGCTGGGACCAAAGATCATCATCGTTGGTAAAATGGTAAGAACTTGCGGAGCTCGCTGGATGGCCTGTGGGCAACACAAACATGAAGGAAAGAGGCATCATGGAACAAGATCATTGTCTTTTCTTTGGGTTGCTCAGCAGGACATCATCATGCAGGGCTAATCCCTCCATCCCTGATCCATCCTTGTCTTGTTCAGGTGAAGGACGTCTTCTTCTTCCTGTTTTTCCTGGCCGTGTGGCTCATGGCCTACGGAGTGGCCAATCAGGCTCTCCTGTACTCGTATGATCCGCGACCTAACTGGATATTTCGGCGAGTGTTTTACAGACCATACCTGCACATATTTGGACAGATACCTCTGAATGAATTGGATGGTGCGTACTTGTTTTGTTTTGTTTTTCTTTTTGTTTTTTTTTTCTTATTTAAACCATTTCATGGACTATATTTATTAACATGGCACTGCTTTAATCTCATTGATCACCTGAACGCTTACTGGATGTGCACATTTTTTCTAAAGACATGACTGAGCTTTTTGAGACAAAAAAATAGCAGCATACTGTAGGTGTATCTAGTGTACAACATGGTTTTTCCACAAAAGTTGGGACACTGTGTAAAAGTAAATATCAACATGTTTTATTCCCAGTAGAACATAGTTTATTCCCAGTAGAAGATAAACATATTTCATTCCCAAAACAAAATTTTTTACTCCCAGCAGAAATAATCATATTTTATTGCCAGAAGAACATAGTTTATTCCCAGTAGAACATAAGCAACATATTTTATCCCCAATAGCAGATTAACATATTATATTCCCAGTAGAATTTTTTTTTATTCTAGTAGAAGTTGATCAACATATTTTATTCCCAGTAAAATATAAGCAACATGTTTTGTTGCCAGCAGAACATATTTTATTTCCAGTAGAACAATTTTTACTCCCAGTAGAACATAAATAACATATTTTATTCCTAGAAGAACATATTTTATTCCCAATAGAACAAAAACAACATATTTTATTCCCAGTAAAATATAAGCAACATGTTTTATTGCCAGTAAAAGATAAACAACATATATTAATTCCCAGTAGAACATATTTCATTCACAGTAGAGCATAATCAACATATTTTTCGTCCCAGTAGAAGACAAACACATTTTATTCCTAGTAGAACATTTTTGATTCCTCGTAGAAGCTTATCAACATATTTTATTGCCAGTACAACATATTTTGATCCCAGTAAAACATGAGCAACATAATTTATTGCAGTAGAACATATTTTATTCTCAGTAGAACATAAACAACATATTTTTTCCAATAGAAGATAAACAGATTTTATTCCCAGTAGAACATATTTTATTTCCAGCAGAACATTTTTACTCCCAGTAGAACGTAAACAACATATTTTGTTCCCAGTAAAAGATAAACATATAAGATGGTGATATATTGAAGAAAAATCTTCACTTATTGTGAATCTGATGGCAGCAACACGTCTGTAAAAAGTTGGAACAGGAGCAAAAAAACCCTGGAAAAGTAGCAACTGGAGGAGGATTTGACAACTAACTGGTTTAACTGGCAACAGATCAGTAACATGACTGGGAATAAAAGGAGCATTTCAGAAAAGCTGAATCTCTCAGATGGAAAGATGGACAATCTGAGATCAGTCTGACCATCATTCCATCTGAGAGCTCTGGGAATAAAATATTGGTTGATGATATTTGAAAATCATTGTACCATGTTCTATTTACATTTTCTCAATTTGGGGAAATTTAGTTAAACACCTAGTGGTTATCATGAAGTTCAGGATACCTGGTGTTATGGACATTTAAACAATTTCTCCTGTACGTAACCAGATAGAACTACGTCGTCAAGATGAAACTGAAAGAAATTTAGTAACCTGACCAAGAAGGCAGCACTAACAAAGTTTATAATCTACCAAAAATAAACGATGCATCACAGCCACTTGGATGTTTTATAAGTTAATGCAAAAGTAGCAACTCAGACTAATATATATCAACAGCTCCAGTATGGTTCCCCTCTGTTGTTAAAGAAGATTCGATACTTTCAGATAAGCTTATTGACATGTTCTCTCCATCTTCTTCTCTTTAGCTGATAAAGCGAGTGAAATAAATTGTACAAACATCGCTGCAGAGGTGGAAGCTGGGGCAGAGCCCTGTATGAGCACCTATGCTAACTGGCTGGTCGCCATCCTCCTGGTTATCTACCTTCTGTTTACCAACATTGTGTTGGTCAACCTGCTCATCGCCATGTTCAGGTACGCTGTAGATTAAAACAAACAACTTCCTGAGGAGAGATCTGACTGCATGCCGCGGTTCTTCATCTGCAGCTACACCTTCTCCAAAGTCCAGGAGCACAGCGATACCTACTGGAAGTTTCAGCGTTACAACCTGATCGTGGAGTACCACTCGAGGCCCTGCCTGGCTCCACCTTTCATCATCATCTCACACCTCCACCTTTTCATCAAGAGGACCATCCGCCGCATCCCCTCTGTGAAGAGCCAACACTTCGGTGAGCCGTTGAGGCAGAAAGACGGGGGGCCAGGAGTATTTTTTCCTGTTTTTACCAGCGTTGTTATGACAACAGCTAAGGCTAAACAAAAGAAAAGATGTTGTCACGTAACAATGTAGAAGAGCTTCGGTTTGTTTAACTGATGAAATATTTATAACAGAAATATTGGAAGTTTTTTTCAACCTGTTCTGGAAATCAAAGGATTTTAGAGATTAAAGGTAAAGCGAAGGAGCCTGAGTTGGATCAGATGATTTCAGATGCCCTCATCTACAGTTTTACACTCACCGATGACACCTCAAACTTAATGTTTTTACTGAAGAACATTTGATTAAGTTTCTTAGGACAAGAAAAAAGTAAAGAAAAGTATAACAGTAACGGTAAAAAATTATGAGTTTATACATTTATAATTTAGAATAAACAAAAAAAAAACTTAATTAAAGATTTAAATCTATCAATTCGAAACATGAGATAAATTTCATAACTTCTGAAGGAAAAGTTTGCTATTAGTGGTGTTTGCTATAAAACTGCATCACTGGAAATTTATCGTGGTTTGCAACATAATAACTGAGGTCCAGAAACACAATTAAAGAGTCACATAAAGACATTTTAGAACAAAAGTCAGCGCTTTAAAGGAATGAAGTTGGTCTAATTAAACCACTGTGGTCCCTGGAATCCTGAGTTAAGGTCGGATGAAACAAAGGTCATTGGAAATCTGTAGATAGAAGTGGACACCTTTGTGTCTGAAGGGGGTGAAGGGAGATGCATTCTGGGTAACCTAACTGGTTTTGAAGTGGATGAAGGAGGTCTATGAATCCAACCCAGATGCGGTTTTTTGAAATTCTGAACCGGGTCGATTGCTGCAGAGTGGTGAACGGAGGCGTGGAAAGTGAAGCCCAGATGAAAACATCCAGCCTGTTCAAGGGTCTCCTGACCACAGGAACTGGTTTCTGTTCCAGCTCTGGAGCTGCGGGGCAGGAAGGCCAGCAGACTCAACACCTGGGAGGCCATCCAGAAAGAAAACCTGCTCCTGGCTCAGAACAAGCGTCAGAGGGAGAGCGACACGGCCCGCCTGCAGCGAACATCCGTCAAGTAAGTTTCATCTCTAGTCTCCCTTCACCGTAATTCAGTCAGGCTGACTGGATTCTTCTGGCCTTTACTGGATTCTACTGGTCTCTAATTGGCCTCTACTGGCCTCAACAGAATTTTATCTTCTTTTTACTGGGTTCTACCAGACTCTACTGGTTTCTACTGGCCTCTAATATCTTTACCAGACTCTACTGGTTTCTACTGGCCTCTAATAGCGCCTGCCAGTCTCTACCAGACTCTACTGGCCTCTAATAGCTTCTACTGGACTCTACTGGTTTGTACTGGCCTCTAATAGCTTCTGCCGGTCTCTACTGGTTTCTTGTGGCCTCTGATAGCTTCTACCAAACTACTGGTTTCTACTGACCTCTAATAGCTTCTACCGGTTTCTACTGGCCTCTAATAGCTTCTACCACACTCTACTGGTTTCTACTGGCCTCTAATAGCTTCTGCCGGTCTCTACCGGAATCTACTGGCCTCTAATAGCTTCTACTGGACTCTACTGGTTTCTACTCGGCTCTAATAGCTTTTGTCGGCCTCTACTGGTTTCTACTGGCCTGTAATAGCTTCTACTGGACTCTACTGATTTCTACTGGCCTCTAATAGCTTCTACTGGACTCTACTGGTTTCTACTGGGCTCTAATAGCTTCTGTAGGTCTCTACTGGTTTTGACTGGCCTCTAATAGCTTCTACTGGACTCTACTGGTTTCTACTGGGCTCTAATAGCTTCTGTAGGTCTCTACCTGCTTTGACTGGCCTCTAACAGTTTCTACCGGTCTCTACTTGTTTCTACTGGCCTCTAACAGCTTCTGTCGGTCTCTACTGGCCTGGAATAGTTTCTACCAGCCTCTCCTTGCTTGTACTAGCCTCTAATTGTTTCTACCAGTCTCTACTAGCTTCTAATAACTTCTGCTGACTTCTACTGACCTCTACTGGATTCTACTGGTCTCTACTTGCTTCTAGGTTGGGAACCACTGATGTAGATCATGATCATGTAACTCAAAGGTTTCATTTTGTGTGATGATGGTATGTGGTCTGTAAATACTCTTACTACTCGTAAATGAGGAAAAACTGATTTAGCAGAATTACTGGAATTCAAATGCACTTTAGATGCAGAAGTTTTGATTATAATACATGCTAAGATTTCTATAGTATTATACAATACTTATTTCATTTCATTTATCTTATTATAGATGCAAATATTTTTTCCAGATTTTATATGTCAGGGTGGTGGTGTGCTGGTTAGCAATGTAGCCTTACAGCGAGAAGGTCTTCAGCCATGGAGGGGCTTGAACAGGAGGGTTAGCATGTTCTCTCTGGGTTTTCTGGCTTCATCCTAAAGATATGATGTTAGGTTCACTCGCTCTAAACTCTCTAGGAGTAACGGGTGTTTGTCTCTGTGCAATGGCCTGGAGACCGTTTTCTTGTTTGATATTCAAATACCTATTGTAATCTTAGCCTTTTCCTTAAGGGAGGGTATGAACCAAGAGGGCAGCAGTGACCCAGGTGGTAGAGCCGGTCACCAATGATCGAAGGATCTGTCGTTGGGCAAGACATTTAAGACATGAATGTGTGAATATATGAGAGGCCGTTGGCGCGCACTGGCTGCCACGTGTCCATCAGTGTGTCCCAGGGCAGCCGTGGCTACACATGCAACTCTTCATCACCAAGTGTAAATGCAGAGTTAATGAATAATTGTTTCAATGTGAGCAAGAAAAGTGCAATATAAATCTCATCCATTATTAGTAAATGTGAAGACTGTATGTACATCTATACATTTTTCTATCTAATTTGCTTGTACATTGCAAGAAAGTTTATTTTTATTGAGGCTTGAGGCAAACATTTATACATGACATGACAGATATGGCTTCAGGCCATGATTGTTTTCTGAACGTGAGTTTTCTGGTGAAAGTGAAATCCAACAGCGTCTTAAAGGGAATGAGATGTGTGAAATGTGTGTATTTTTGCATGACTTTGTTGGTCTCTGCAGGGTGGACAGTGTACTGAAGCAGATGACTGAGATCCGTGACCACGACAGAAGGTTGCAGCTGCTGGAGACACAGGTCAGTAATACCTTGCAATCATCTCTGTCATTGTGTTGTAGCAAAGTACATAACCCTCTGACTGAGTCAAAACAAAAATGTTTGAGGATGTTTACTGCAGTTAACATGATGAAGAATGTTTAACACGACTAAAGATTTAGCATTTAGCATGTGTCAGTTATCTTGGTCCAGTTTTTTAGGGTAAGGTTGTAGCTGAGTCTCTAAGATCCAGTCCTGCATGTGTTAGTGTGTGTGAGGCCTGTGTGGATGGTGTGTCTGGTTTCTCTGCAGCTGTCAGCTCTGCCCGTTCAGCGCTCATCCATCTCTGTCTGCATGTCTCTCTCCCAGCTGGAGTACTGCTGCAGCACCCTCTCCTGGATGGCTGAAGCTCTGTCTCAAAGCACTGTGATCAATGCCACCCGGCCGGTTCCTGTCCTCAGAGGTGACCAACTGAGCAGAAAACTTCCAGAGATGTGGCATCTGGCCCACGTTCTCCTCATGGTTTTGTTTGCTTGGTTTGTTGGGATTAAGAATTATTTTTTTCTTTTTTGTTATAGATCTGACTCCACTGTCTCCAAGCTGAGTTCAGGATCTCACCCACTGATTCGTGCGATTTGACACCTGCAGGCACATCCTGACCTCAACCTGAATCTTTAGCCTTTTTTCACTCAGAAGTCTCTGCAATGTGCAAGCTTATTAATGTCTTCACACCTGGATGCATCGTAACGGTTAAACTCAGGGTCATGACTGTATAATGCATATTTTGTTGCTGTGTTTGCAGGGTTTTCATGTCTTTTTCTCTGTAAAAATATGTTTCATAGGAAAAAAGCTTTTTATACAGTATTATAAGCAGCCATTTCTGACTTTTTTTTCTCCTTTTGCTGACATGATATAAAGTTGCCAAAGACATGCCCGCACATACTTTCAGAGTTAGTCAATATGGTGGCAGAACGCAGTCGTTTACGGTTCTAATGTGTGGAAAATGACTACAGACGTGTTATTTTTGATAATGCATGTATTAAAATAAACTGAACCTACTCTCCTGTGGTATTTTAACACCTTTGGTTGTTAGACTATAGTTTCATACCAGCACAGTCATAAGCTGAACAACCCTAAACTACCTCAAAATAACACTGTCTGATTTTTTTTTTTTTTTATTCCACTCTGGAATGCGCTTGCTAGATGGCAGCAAATCGTAGTAACTTCAACTTAACTGTGATGTTTTGTAAATACAGCTGTGTTTTTTGAAGACACCAACTGTCAGATTAGCTTTTCCAAGAGATTTTTCACACTGGTTCGGAGACTGCTGCTCAAGAGTTTTTTATTTTTTTTTGCATACTTATAAGTATTTCAAGACTTGTTTTAAGTCTCTATGGCAATGAAGGAGTTACTAGCAGGGTCAACTGATTTAAAATCAACAAAATCAAGATTATCAGTGAAATTACATCAAATCCCAATGATGTTGAAAAGGAAGAGAAGAGGATGTAAGGCAGAGAGAAAAGCAGTAGAGATTTAAACCTTTTCTTCCAACTGTTCTGAATGGTCACGTAAGATCACTT